>JABUQX010110437.1:20000-25000 GCA_015478945.1 Trachelipus rathkii | reverse complement strand
CCTTGCCTCACCCTCTATTAATATTAACCAATATATATATATTATATATATATATATAATAATATATATATTTATATATATATATATTTATTATATATATATTATATATTAATTATATTATTATATATATATATATATATATATTATATATATATATATATATTTATATATTATATATTATATCTAATATATATACAGTTATTATATATATATATAATTATATATATATATATATATAATATATATATATATATATATAATATATTATATATATATTTAATATATATATAATCAGGCTTGGGTTATTAAGTATATGATTTTAACTTTTTAACTACACTTGAGATTGAAGTATTAAACTTTTATAATTTTATTAACTTCCTATTTTTTATAATAAAATAAAAATTATTTGCTTATCATTACGTTATATTTGTTTCCGAAACTGAAATATATTTGTTTGCAATGTGTTGCGCCAGCATCTTTATATTCTTTATGGTACTTAAATGTATAGCATTTGGGGATTAGATGATTCATTGGAAAAGTGGTTATATTTTTTTATTCTCAAAAGCAAGCGGAAAAAAAAATAGTTGAAACAAAAAATGTTTTACTTATAATTATTAAGCACTAAGCTGAGTCAGTCGAAATTTTGAAAGACTGTGGAGTCGGAGTCGGAGTCGGGAGTCGAAAATTTTTGTTTGAGTGGGAGTCGGAGTCGGAGTCGGAGTTCGAAATCTTTTGCTTTAAGTGGAGTCCGGAGTCGGATCGGAGTCGAAAATTTGCTTGTTTAATGGAGTCGCGAGTCGAGTGGAGTCGAAACTCCAACTTATGATTTTAAGGAGTCGGATCGGAGTCGGAGTCGACAATTTATTTTATCACTCGCAGCACTGCTCAATACTAACTTTCCCTCGTGTTGCGAAGCACGCACATGTCCAGCCGGTCGAAAAAGGAAGCCGCTCTGATCTCTAATATCGCCCTATAGCTCTCACTTGTTAATTCTATCTAAGATCTTTGGCAACCTTCTTCACTCTCATTCTTAGATCATGCTGGAATCCTCATTCACTTCTTCCCGATCGCCAGTACGGCTTTCGGCGTTGAGGTCTACTGGCGATTACCTTTCCCTATCTTATTGATTTTATGGTTTTCCTCCGCCTTAGGAACTACAAGGAGAATTGCGTGGTGGGCTTGAACATATCCAAGCATTTGACCAAAGTATGGCATATGATATTTGTCGCCAGATCCTTCCTAAACTCTCTTTCATCGGGTTAAAGCGTTCATTTTCTAGTTTCTCTCAAATTTTTTCATATAAGGAGTGTGTTGACGGGACAACCTATTCTTCCTTCTCTGTCAATTGTGGTGTTCCTCAAGTTTTTCTTATCTCTACTTTATTCTTACTTTTCATTATGATCTTCTCACCCTGCAATCTAACTCTATCCACTCGTATGCCGATGACTCAAACCTTCATTCTTGAGTTTATTTCATTCTGCTTCCTCTTTTGTATATATACTCGAATTGCTCTCGTCTTAATCTTTTCGATTCTATTCTCGCTGATCTGGATAGAATTTCCATGTTCGATCACCTTAAATTGTGAGAGTTCTGCTTTAAAAACAAAACAGCTTTCATATCTGTCTCTCTAAAACACTTTCAAATTTTCTTTCTCTTTCAAAGGCTCTGTCGTTATCACTTGTTGAAAATATAAACATTATTGTCTTAACATAAACAAAAAAATGTCTTGGAAACCTCACATCACAATGTTGCTAGGAGTGGTTTCAAGGAAGTTGGAAGTTCTGTACAGGTTGCAAGAATCTTTTCTTCATTTTCATTACCAGCTATCAATTGCTCATCGCCTTGTATGAGTGCTGCTCTCATATCTGGGGGGGCTCTGGTTTCACCCGGCTTTTGGACGGGGTCGAGTCAACGGCAAAAGACTTATAACCTGTTCCGTACTTTCCACTTCACTTGACCCTCTATCTTTGAGGCGCGAATGTTGGTGCTTACTCTTTTCTATAGGTACGCGCGACAGGTGTAGAGGGAACGTTGTCCCTCGCGTATCCACGCACCTTTCACGCCCTCGTAGACAAGGGGTGCTGTTTCTGCGCATTGAGTTTTTGTGTGGATATTGGTAACTCAAGGCTAGTTCGCTGCGGTTGCTTCCTTCTTTCTGCCCCTCTGCTCTGTGGAATTCTCTCATCTTCTGTGTTTCCTGCTGAATTTAATCTCCCTCACTTCAAAGCTGCGTCTGTGCTCATCTGGTTTTGCGTTAGTTGGTGAGCTTTCTGAGGCATGAAACACCCCATCCTTGAATAGGGCTTGCCCTTGAGTGGCGGTGACAACTGTAAATATTACTATTATAATTAATATATATATATATATATATATATATATACTATATATATATATTATATATAATATTATATATATATTACTTATATATAATATATATATATATAAAATATATTTATATATACTATATATATTATATATTATATATTATAATATATTAATATTATATATATATATATATTATATAATATATATATAATATTATATATATATATTTATATAATATTACATATTATAATTAATATATATATATATTATGTATATTATATATATATATTATATATATATTATATATATAATATATATATATATATAATATTATATATATATATATATATATATATATATATATATATTATATATATTAATATATATATATATATATATATATATATATATATATTATAATTATATATATATTTCTATATATTATATATATATATATATATATAATTATATTATATATATATATATTATATTAATATTATATAATATATATATATAATATATATATATCTTATATATATATATGTATATATATATATATCTAATATATATTTATATATATTATATATACTTATATATATATAAGTAATATATATATATATATATATATATTTATATATATATATATTATATATATATATATATATATATTATATTATATATTATATTATATATATATATAATTTATTATTATATATATATATATTATATTATATATTATTATATTGTATATATATATATAATATATATATATTATATATATATATTATATATTATATTATATATATATATATCTATATATATATATATTTGATTGTTTTTCACCATAAACATCTTCAGAGTTTACATTACATTCGTTTAATTGAAGTATGTCCTTCAATAATTTCATTATAACGTTATGTACTTTAATTAATTATGATTGACAAATGCGATAAAATCGCACAAATTTTTGCTTACTTTTGTAGATAGCGTTTATGGGGTACCACGGTTCTTTGACTATTATACATAGGTTAAGAGTAAGCTATAGTCAGGGAAGTGCAAATCATAGATAGAAGTGTAATGTACCTAGGGACCGACCGGGCGGGAATTTTGCCGGGGCCGGGGCGGGGGCCGGGGCTGCTCTAATTTTAGCCCGGGGCGGGGCCGGGCGGGGCCCGGGGCCGGGGTTAGCTAAATTAGAAATGTAGTCCAAAAACACTGAAAGTCTTAAAACTTACGATGAAAATTAAATATAAATTTCAATTAATTAATAATTTAAATTATAAAAAAGGAATACATTTTATTAATTTCAATTAAATAAATATTTTCGAAAAGAAATTTTTAGAAAATAATTGATTTTCCTAGAAGAATAAGTTGTTTAAATATATATATATATATATATAATATATTATAAATATAATATTATATATTATTTTATATATATATATAACCCATTACTATATATATATTATTATATTATATATATAATTATTATATATATTTATTTAGAACTACTATTGTCGTAGTGATTATTTACTTAAGAGAAGAAGCCCTGGTTTTTTTTAGTAATTATGCTTTACTGTCACTTCATTTTATTACTAAATGTGCACAAATTAAAAACATTGTTAAAGACTTTTTTATGAATAAAATTTTAAAAGGAAAGCTTAATTTTCGTCCCGACACGCGAGACTTCTTCGGCTAAGGGACTGGATTTCTTTCTTGTTCTTCATCAGTTCAATGTGTGTTTCAGTTGGTCTGCTCTTTTCTTCATGGTGTTGTTAAAATTTTTGTGTTTTCAGATATTCATTTGTTTATAATCTATCAACTTCACGTGAATGCTATTGTAATTTGTTATATTATAATGCAAAATGGATTCCATGAATTTTGGATGGTCGTGTGATGATATTTCTGAATCATCTTTATTTGTTGAATACTGATAGAGTGGTGTGTTACGGCTATATTTTGTTAAAGCTGAATTTATGCTGTACTTGTGCAGGTCATCTGTATGGTTGATTTTTTTTTTCTTTTAAATCTATGGTTTCACTATATATGTTTTATGCAGGGGATGTGATATATAAAGCTTTGGGGGAGATTTTCTTTTTCGTTTTGGGGTTTTGAGAATGTTTTTAGGTGATGTTATTTGATGGAATGAGGGAAATTATTTTTTTGGTAATATTTGTTTTAAAGGATATAATGGTAATTGAGGAATTGGTAAAAAGGAGGTGTTGCTATTTTTCGGGGGAGAGGTGCTATATCTTTTTTGCGTTGTTAAATGCTTTTGTGATGAAAACTCAGGATATGGTAAAGTGATTTGAAAGTATTGTGGATGTATTTATTTTCTTGTGTGAAGAGGGGGGAGCAATACGAAACGCACGAGAAATGAGATGACAAAAGCTAATTTTTGTGTCTGGGGAATGATAGAGCCATGTATTAGTTTGGTGGAATGTTGGTTTTCTATATATAGTATATTGCCAGTAATTGTTATTCCATGTGATTGTTTCGAGGAAGGGGATAGAGTTGTTGGAAGGCATTTTTATCGTATACTGAACGAAGGATGAATAGAGTTTATATAGTTTAGGACATCATTGGGGTTGGTGTTGTGAGGGAGGGAGACAAAATGTCATCTAACATATCTAATCATAAACTATTGTTTTAAAGTGTTGGGTAAAATATGATAA
>JABUQX010110437.1:7500-10000 GCA_015478945.1 Trachelipus rathkii | reverse complement strand
TATCATTTTAATTGAATTTTTTATAAATAAAAAAATAATTAATTCAAAAAGAAATCAATCAATTCAAATTACATATTTGATTTATATAATCATAGAAATTATATAATATATATAATTAATAGATATAATATATATATATATATATATATATATAATATATATATAATATATATATATATATATATATATATATATATTATATTATATATATATATATATATAGTTATATATATATATATAGTATATATATATATATATATATATATTTATGCATGAGTGTATGTGGTGCATGTGTACCTGCCGCGTACACTCACATTGGTATAGCGTGTATGCGTCAGACGCATACAGAGTCGAAGGTTGCATGTGCAAAGGAGTCCATATGGTTTCAGCGCGTTGCATGCATAAGAGCATTGGGAACGTTTAAAATCACAGCTGGTTTTTATTTACATATTTGGAGAATAGAGGAATAGAATAAGAATTTCTGTTTACTTTTTCTTTCTTCGCTAATAAAGGAGAATTGTTTTAAGAAGAGTATTGCTTTAATAACATTGTTATAATTTTCATCATAAATTATAATAGTAGATTTTACAATCACTAATGATCAGGTTGAGTTTTGAACAGTTGAATTTTTATTGAAGAAAAATTGTAATTCTCTAATTTTGCTAGTATAGTTTTCAATTATTAGATTTTATACTCATGAGTCGTTGCCCCCGATAAAAACCGTTCTCCTCATATCAACTAGTAAACAGGCTCACTACCCTACTAACCCAATTGACTTTCACTTTTTACTAACGAGCCTTTAGGATGGCCGGGAACGAATTGCAGGTCGAGACGTTTGACCCCTCGGTTCCACAGGAGATGGAGGAGGGAAAAATAGACTTGATGGGGAGTACCACAACAGTCGTGGATAAACCTTCCCCATCCCCACTTGAAAGGGAAGCTATCTCGTCAAACCCTGGAGGAGGGAGCGCAGATACGCTTACCCAAACTGAAGAGAAAAAAGTGAATAAGAAGGGAAAAGTAGAAAACAGGGAGATTAAAGATGAAGTAAAAAATGAGGAAGAAAAAGGAAGAAACGAGGGCACAGCGCTTTGCTCAGGAGGAGCACAAGCCCCCCCCAATGTTTGTAGAGAAAACAAAGAAGGAAAAGAAGATGATAAGACTCAAACACAGATACCATTAGCTTGTAAAGATAACTCTAAAAAACCCTATTTAGTTGTGAAGCCCCTTCCTAGGGAAACGCCGCTCGTATATAGAGAAAGTATGGTTTCCAGAGCAGAATTTTCGATAGAAGCCATGATGGAGTTTGTCAGTTATAGAGGTGATAGAAACATTTCATTCCCTATATTTATCCAAAATATTAAACGCTTAATGGATAATTACCAAAGGTTAGCTATAAATGAGCCTTTAGGGAGTTTGTTTGAAAGCGGGAAAATCAACTATATGTTGATGACGAAGGTTTTGGATTACATAGATTCCAAACAAAATAGTTCCTTGTTGAGAAGAGCAATTTTAAGGAGCTTTGATCCGAGTTTGGATACAGAATTTGTACTGCAAAAAATGATTGAGTTAGAGAAAGAAATGCCCCTCCAACACCATTTGGCGGAAGAGGATTCCGAAGAGATGGAAGAAATTTCAGTGCTAGCCATAACGGATAGAGAAATAGGAAAAGGAGATACAGACGAAGAAGCCAAAGAGCTAAAATTAAAGCCGACGAGTGTACCAACGAAAGAAGAAGTATCGAAATTAGTGTTGAAAGTTGTCTCAATAGAAGGGAGAGAAGATTTGGAGGTGCCGAAATTGGTTTTTAAATGTGTAAAATTAAAAAAGAAAGGACAAAAAACCCAGAAGTTGAAGAGAGTTCCAAGCTATTTTTTTCAAAACCCCGTTTACAGTTCCACCACAAAAGGAAGAGCAGCTAGCAATGGAAAAAGTAAATTCTCCACCTTCCCAAGTTTCCGTTCGGCCTCGAGAGAGAAAAATAGAGAGAGAAGCGACTATAAGGCAAACCGTAACTGAGCTATCAGGAGAATCAGAGAGGCTAGAGAAAGTAGCTCAGAGAGCAGGGCAATATTGTTGTCAAATGACACTGGCATTTAAGAAACACCAACGAGGTATCAACGACCGCGATTTTAGATTGTGCCGCGGGGGTCTCGTTAATATCCAGGTCAGCATTTGAGGCCCTACAAAGAGAGGAGAACACCATAGCCTTATGTAGACCATCTCGATATCGCTTGAGAGGTTTAAATTCAGGAAACTATCGAGAATATCGACAAGTAGAGCTCTATTTCAAATTAACAGACAGATTTCAACGTACGAAATTTTTGATCCATGAGACAATGCAAAATAGATGGGGTGTGCTCTTAGGAAATAATATACTCTCTTCGGAAAGCATCAGTATAAATCTTTTCAAGCTCCAAATGATATGCTATGGCAGTACGATTGTGAAAATACCGCTTCGTATTTTGGATGAATTTTGGGAAGATTGTTTTCCTCCAAC
>JABUQX010110437.1:0-5000 GCA_015478945.1 Trachelipus rathkii | reverse complement strand
TAAAGATGGGATTATGGAAGTAATGTTTTAGATAGCTAGCTCTTTACTAAAAAGATGGTAACAGGATGTGGACTCCGCAAAGCCAGCCTTAATAGAGAGGAGGAATTTAGAGACATTGTGAGAGGCAGAAGAGAGAAATTTAAATAATAAAATCAGAACATAGATTTTAAAAATTGGGAAGAAGGGCGCCACAACTAGTTACATTCGCTTCGGAAAAATAAATAGGGTAACAACAAAGACACAGATTCAGGTCTTGGGCAACTGAAGCATTGCTTCAATCAATCTTCAGTTTGAGGAAGGAGAGTCGGTAAATGAGGAAGCAATGGGAAATTGCGGAAAAGGCAGAATTACCTTCCGATGGAGTCAGAGAAGTGGAAAATGCCCCAGTACCCTCAGAAGAACTCCGATTGACAGAGTTAAGTTCACTTTCACAGTGATTGCTCACCCCTCTTGTGGAAGGTACTAAAAAAAGTTTTAGTCGTGAGATTTTGAAAGTGTCTGTAAACTATTAGGAATAACTCATACAACTACCGCGAGCTACGCAAAACACCTTTTGAGGCTCTGAAGACGTACCCAATAAAACAACTTAGTGTGAGTATATATATATATATATATAGTAATAGAGATAATATAAATATAAAATATAATTAAATTAATAATGATATATAATAATATAGTATACTATATATGTATATATAGTATATATATCATATGTATTGTGTATGGATGGATCTATTGTTCTTAGGAGGCGAAATTGCGATATAATAAGATTCTTTGTATAATATTTTAATATGCCATTCGTGTAAATATTGCACTTTAGACTGATTAAGAAGTTATATCTTAATTCATAGTTTATCTTGCATATATCATTTTGACTAAATCATTGCATGATTTTGCCTTCATCATGACATTATTCCTTACTCTATAAATATAACAAAAGTGAGGCATGTATTTCAACAGTCTGAATGCCCAGATGTGTTCGACACAGACACTGACAATTCACACTCGGGTCACCTTGATTCCGCCGTCCTCCTCGGAAAGTAAAGGGATGAGTCGGTGTGCGAGTCTCAGTTAGACCAGTAGTAGTGACGTGACTGCCAAAAGGGAATCACAGAACCGAAAACACTGCCCAAGACAGTAATTACGAAGGGCATAAAATCTCGTGGATGGTAGTATCAATTGCTTTGTTATTTCGTTATATTTTATAATTGTGCATTTAAACAATAAAAGTTGGATAAAAAATTTGATTAAGTATTATCGTTGATTAGTGTTCTAACCTATGGTCCTGTAAACTTTCTCTAGATAAATCTGTGGGTTTTTTGCATTGCAATTTCAAAAGCCACTCTGAACAATCGTATGAGAGGGATGGAAAGTAATGGAGATCGGGAAAAAAGGGCGAAGAATACCCTCCGGAGAAAAATGGGAACGTAAGTGGGGACTACAAGTACCACTCCAGAAAAGCAAATTTGCCAAAGAAAGATGCAGGAAAAACGACGAGAGAAGACAAAACAACAGTGTCCTGTGGAGTTTGAGTCAATATTTGTAGTGGATTAGAGAAATATTTTGCAATCTATTAGGCTTATATTTCTATTTGCATGTTCTAGTTTGGATTACGAATATTAAGCTATAAGCTGACTAATTTTATGTAGTTAATAGAGACTTTAGCCACATTTCCTCCAAAGAACACTTCTTCTCAGTAGGGATTAAGATATCAAAACGATACCCCTACGTGGTGGAGCGGGAAGAGAGAAAGTGTGCAACACAGTCTTAGCTTTAAGTTGATCATATGTGAGAAATAGTCAAACATTTCTTCCTAAAAAGTATTTCTTTTTCTTTCGGTAGGAATTAAGATGTCAAAAGATGCTCCTACATAGAGAACTAGAGTATAAATAGGGAGAATACATGACCTTTTCATCAGTTTATTGCTGTATTTTGCTTTATTTTTTAGTAATCTGTTGTAGTTCCAACCAACGATTAGTCCTTTCTAACCATTAGCCACGCGTTTTGATCAAAAGTTTCTAAAAGTTTGGAGCAGTAGAAAGGGAGTAAAGATGGAAGAAGCATTTCGGAGATAAGAAACAAGATCAGAATCAGAGCGACAGGAAAGTTAATCGTATTGGGTTGGAGAATAGTTCAGTAAGCAATCTAGCATATAGTTTTGTTCATGTAGTTTTGTTCTTACTTTGTTTTAAGTATGATTTTAAGGATGTGCTTTCGACAATCGATTATGTTAGAGAGTTTTAACAGTTGGGTTGGCGAATAGTTCAGTTTTCTTTTTGTTCATATTTAGACTGGATTAGACGACGATCGTCATAAATTTAAGTAATATTTTTGTTCATATTTTTGCTTTAAGTATGATTTTAAGGATATACTTTCGACAATCGATTATGTTAGAAAGCTTTAAAAGTCGGGTTGGTGAATAGTTCAGTAGATAATCTAACATATAATTTTGTTCATATTTTTTGTTTTAAAAATGTTTCAAAAGATGTACTTACGATAAACGACTATGTTGGGTCACGTTAAAAGTTTTTTTGAGGGCTATGAGCAAATACGAAGGAGATGTGATCTCTAGTATCATAAGTCTCAGTAGGCCAATATAGGAGGTAAAGAGGGAAACCCAACATAGAAAATGCTTAAGGTTCTTTTCCTTGTCGATGAGGAACCGATGAATACCTTATATGTCGACGTAGTTGGAGTACCACGATCCACGGAAAATAGATGAAAAGAACCAAAGCTAAAAATGAAATTACGTTTGTACGATATAACTTTAAGGAATTTTTTTTTATTTACATCGCTTTGTATTCAATTTGCTTGCTAACTTTTAGAGTAACCGCCAGTATAATATTCGAATTGTTTCATAGTTATGAACTTTTTAATTTCATTTAAGATATCATATCGTTCCTTACAACAAATAATAGAATTTATTGTAAGTTCCCATAAGCTACAAGCTTGGAACTTTTAAAGGTAAAAAAGGAGAAATAGCAATAAGCATTAGGCACAAATAGAGCTATAGTGAAGTTCGCGGATGCCTATCTTTGCTTTATAAATAAGTAAATGACACTAAAACAGAGCGAGGAGACATAAGAAGACTACAGGAAGACTTCAGTTCTCACTCCGGCAGAAATATTACATTGTTGTTTGAGATATTAGGGGAACGTTTTGTATAAATAATTAAGCGGTTTTTATGTAAATAAGATACTTGGTTAGCATTAAGATATTTTTTTTTAAGTCCAGAGGACACATAATTTAGGTTTTGATCAGAAATTATTATACATTTCATGCCGCATATGTATAATTCACGCGGAAACTTAGATAGATAAGTGATTTCAAATGGTAAAAAATTAGAAAAAAAATTTTTTTTTTTGACGATTTATACCTATTATTTTTATCAATACCTACCTACGAATTTCATCGTCGAGGGGGGCCCAGATTTTCATTGCGAAAATAAATTCGAAAAGAAAAGATTTTCTTTTAAAAGGAAGATAAAAATAATAAAAACAGCAAGAGAATGCCATCTAAACTTGCCAGTAATTTTAACACTTTGTTTTAACGCTTGGCATTTTTTTTATTAGGAAGAGGATAGTTATTGACGCTTCCATTAATAATTTGTTTAACGCTTAGCACGTTTCTAATCAGGAAGATGATAAGCATGAACACTTCCGTTAATATTTTTATTTTTAAATGTTGATACTAACAGTTGTTTTAAACAGTAGTGTTGTTAAAAAATAAAAATATACTAACATTTCTTTTAGTAAAAGGGATGTTTTGAAATGTTAATAATTAGGTACTGACGAGTATTTAGAATTGTGAGGGTCGAACACATAGAGGTATCTAAAAAAGGGTTTTGCAAATAACTCAGGTTTACCAGTATTGTTTTAGCCCAGTTACTTCTAGCTTGTAAATTGTAGTGTATTGATTGTGAGGTACTTGTGCTGAGAAAATGGATCTATTAACCCTTCTGCTTTCGATATATCTATATATATATATATATATATATATATATATATATATATTAAATTATAAAATATATATATATATTATATGATATATATATATATATTATATATATATAATATATATATATATATATAATATATATATATATATATATAATATATATATATATATATATATATATATTATATATATATATATATCATATTCCGAGTGTATCTGCTCCAGTTTACTCAGCTAGTGAATCTTAATCCACCCTTCCCTCAATTAACATTTTCAAATAACTTTCTTATAGTTTTATACTAATGTTCTTAGAATTAGTTTTCTTTTTAACAATGTTACTACTAACCTTAGAAAATAAAACTAGTGCTTAACTGTCGTAATAACATTTATAATAATGTTTGTTTGTCGCTTATGTAACATGTAAGATTTTAAAAGAAACTTTGATAAGTCTGAATGGTATACGAATGAAACTTAAAAGCCAAAGGACAAAGCAAGTAAAAAGCTTAACATAATCTTTTCCTTTTAAATTCAATAAACGAAGTCACTGATTATAACTCTATCAGCGACCAAAGGTTAGGCCAGTAAAAGTAAGAAACTAGTCGTTACTAGGAATAATAAAATTAAAGGAAAGCTACCAAAAATCACCGATTGACCAGTATCAAAATCTTTTAGGTCAAAGTGATTTACCAAGGACCATAATAACTCGAAATAAAATTTTAATTTCTTTTTAGATCGCATAAAAGGGAATCGTAAATTTAATAAGGTAACATAATTTCCAAATGCCTGTTCTTTAGAGAGAGACACATTTGAGTTAACCACCTTTTATCCTCATGCTATATATCTATTTTTCTTTCTCTATTTACCTTCGCAGATTTGGAAAAAACAAAGGATACATTCTAATATGCTTCCAGAAAACATTGAGTTTCGGTCTTGTCCGTTTTCAAACTATTCGTTTTTTAACCTACTTACCTACTTTCCAGAATACTTTCATTAGGAGAAGAATTCCCTTTGGAACCTATAATAGAAATTTTCATTGTTCATTT
>JABUQX010110436.1:37500-41934 GCA_015478945.1 Trachelipus rathkii | reverse complement strand
GAATGGGTGCAAAAAATATCTATAACTACTCTAGTAATTGTAAACACTATCTGACAAACAAACTCGAACCCTAGAGAGAAATGTCTGCCGAACTCCAGTCGGCCCTTCTCATTTTCCACACTAGTATAAAAATAATAATACTATATATAAACTAACTTCTATATATATATATACATATAATATACTTATTATTTATATACCTATATATTAATAATAAATACTATTAATACTAATATAATATAGTATATATATACTATAGGCCTGTGGTTTTTGTGCGTGTATCATTGTGAGTTGTGGGAGGTACTATTTGCGTCTAAGTGGAACGACCCGCTGTGTGCCTCTGTAATTAAAATAATTGGTTTTTCGATTCTCGCTCGTTGTTAATTAAGGAATACCTGAATAAATTTTGTAATTTAAATTTATCCTCACTTTAAAAATTGGTAAAATAATTTAAGGGTTAATTTAAATAATTTATTGTTCATTTTATAAATATTAAATTAAATCAAATCATATTATATTAAAAATTTAAATTTCAAACCATAATAGATAATATATTTTTCGTGATTAAATATTTAATTAAAAAAAAAGTTTATTATATAAGATAAAGTTACGAAATTAAATTAATTACTTTAGTTACTAATTTAATTACAATAAGAAATTATTAATAAATAGTACGTTAAATAATAATAATAATAATAATAATAATAATAATAACAATAATCAATAATATAATAATATGAATAAAGTTATAATAATAAAGTTAAATAATAGCCTAACTAGAAAAATGAAATAATCATAAAATAATAATATTGAAATAATTGATAACTATCAATAACTACAATAAATAATTGATAACAATAAATCAATCATCTACTCGTAGATACTAAACATAAAAACAAATGCTTAGTGAATATATAATAATAATAATAATAATAATAATAATAAAATAATAATAATAATAATAATAATAATAATTAATATTATTATTATTATAATATTTTTTTTGTGGAATAGATTTACAGGGACCACCACAACACACAGGAATGTAGCTTTACTGTGTGGTATTTTACTAGCAACAGGGGAAATCCTTAAACAAAACTACACATGAACAGTACCAAAATGGTTAGATTTTATATAAGATGTTCAGTTCCAACAGGAAGGCAAAAACTTGGTTACTACGAATGTGAGAATATTCGTTTAGGATGTGAGCAAAGTGTTGCTGGAGAGGTATAGTGAACACATCAGGAAAGAACTTTCTTCTAAGGACTGAGATAATATCACAACCTACAAAGTGATTAACGACTGCAAGAGGACAATTGGAGTAGCAAAACGGGCAGGTTGGGGAATCAACATGCGTAATAAGGAATCCATGGGTGAGGTTGGTATGATCCAGACGCATTGGAGCCAGAACCATTTCTAGAAGGTGACTCTTTATACAAGAAGATTACCACCGTCCACTGATGGGTTTGACGTTCCGTAGTTTAACGCCACATGTATCTTCTGCCCATGTCTGCAGCCTGAAAGGAAACCCCGAGTTATATTGATGAAAAATTCTGTATTAGGTGAGTGTCCCAAGCGTACAGAATGAAGAAGGTACTAAGCATACGACACCCAGTGAATTCGCGCGTGTTTCTCCTCCCTATCGGCTTGTTAGTTTCCAGGAGCACACACATGGGAAGGGACCCAACAGAACAAAATATTTTGCTTCTTTAAATGCAAAAAGCAGATTGACTTGTCAATCGGTTAAGCAAAGCCAATTAGAGCTCTTTTATAATCGAGAAAATAGTATAGTTACCCTCTGGTGTGACGATACAGATTCTGTTCACAGCGATAGACACCGCTTCCAGTTCAGTCGAGAAAACAGACAAATAAGGTGGAAGAGTGTGCGATACAGTGATGTCCGAAAATACAGCCGAAGCCCCTAACCTCCTTCCTTCTTGGTGCCATCACTATAAACTGCTATCGATCACACAGGCCTGCATTTGAAAAAAAAATTCTGTTCCTGGGGTTTTCTGAATGAATTCATACGAAAATTTCCTCCTAAATTGAACTATACACTCATTTTGCTCAATCAGGTCTGGTTTGAAGATACAGCGCACTACTTCTTTTAGAAATGGAATTTTAAAAAAATTTCTTCTATATCATACAAGTTAGATTATTAACGAACAAATTACTGCCTACAACTAGGAAATAATAACTAATAACCTACTCAATTCGAACTCTTCCTTTAATTTAATTTTAAAATTTACAGGACTACTATGGCCACCAAACGTGCCAAAGAAAAACTATTTTCCAAGAAACGAAGTCAATTGATATTCCGTTTGTGACAGCGATGTTGTTCGTCGCGGTTTTAAACACTCTCAGCATATAGTCAGCTTACATGTGAGTCCTAGCTTCCGTTGATATCTTTTCCATCGTCTTATGTCTTGGTGAATCTTTCACCTTGTTCCCGCTTAATCTCCACTAGTTCGATTGAAAAATAGTCAAATAGTGAATGAGAGAATAGTTCAATCTCGAATCGATGCCCAGATTTATGAAGCTCAACTAAAACCGTGCATTTTACATGTGAAGATATAAATTGACATCGCATTTCGAGAGAACCGCCATAATTACTGACTAAACGATCGCCATGCATCTGTGTTCACTGGTTCTACTTTGTGCCTAAAAATGCTTTCCTAATACAGTTCTATGGGACCGTTCAAAAATCTTCGCCTGCAAGCTTCTGCATCACTGATGTGTAGGGAACTTTCTGCAATATTATACTTAAAGGTTTGGCCTTCTTTATTCAGTGCTTTGGACCAAGTTCTTCATCGCAACCCTTTATTTATGAAGCAGGAGCTCAGTAAACATTTTTGGGAGACTAAGGTTCCAGCTACAAACGTTGTGCAGCCAATTGGCAAGGGCTCTCGAGGCTGCCAGTTTTTTTCTATACTACATGACACTATCAGCCGCATCCCATTAGACACTAAAGCAGCGGATATCTTATATGAAGCTCTGTTATAATCCAAGAAGACAGGACACAACCTGCGAAGACAATACATTTAATTCTTAAATACATTAATGTATAAATTAAAATCTGAAAATCTTTAGCTTGACATATTGAAAACGAATTAACTTGCAGAATACTGTTTACATTGCTATATGTAATTTTTTTAAAATGAATGATTTATAATGACAAGAAAAAACTGGGAAATATATCTTACCTTGAGATCACCATAATAAAACCAGTGTGGTTATAAGTACTTATGTACTTAATCAATACTTCCATATATTTTGTAGCTTTCTGTTAACTGAGCTGAATGCAATAGGTGCGGATGCCATTTTATTGCCAATATTTAAGAAAGTATGCCTTCAAGCTTTGCTAAAGAATCCAGAAACCTCAATTCACTTGTTGAGTTACAGGACTCAAGAGCCTCAGTACTTTTACATCCATTGCAATACCACAAATAGCTAGCAAGAAACCAACTGCAAAAACTTTTCGAAAACTCCTTCGTCTCTATTTCGACCAAAAGTATCTGTACGTTCTGAGAAGGAGGTGTTCTCACTCAGTCGGATGAAAAGTTGTCCGTTCTCTTAGGGAAGACCAAGATCTCTAGTCATCATTTAAATTCTATTGAGGGAGTGGTCTTGCGAAGTGTGTAGACGTAAGGCTGATAGTCTGAAGTTGTCAATGCATCCACTTTATTTTTCATATTGTCTTGGCTACCAGATTTCAGGTGAGAAGGAATGCGAACTCCTGACCATTCGGTTGTGGTTTAATGGCAGAAGGAACATCAGTAGACTACAGTGTGCTTGTTCTCCTAATTGATACCCTGAAAAAAGGTTTCTCCTACTTAATTTATATTAATATTAATTCATCTCGACCCTCGGTTCCACACTTTTATACACAATTTCATACCATGAGAATATTTAATCAATCAATTTTTATTAAACATTTAAGGTATAAGTACTACTATATACTATATAAATATATAATATAGTTATAAATAAATATTAATATATATATATATATATATATATGTATATATATATATATATATATATATATACATATATATATATAATACAATAACCACAATTCTCTACCTCCTCGAACTAATTTTCTATACAATTACAATATCAATAGGCTACCAAAAGATTTAATAAAACCTTCTAGATTTGTCACAAGACTATTACGTAAAGTATCATCTCACCTTTATATTGTCATGCCAAAAAGCAGTCCCAGTAATATTCGTCCTTTACCTTCTCCTCCACACCATAGGTACACCAAATGAACAACAATTCGTTGCCCTCACTCCATTCCTAAGGCTATGCATACAGCTTGCAAACACATATGTGAGCAAAGTTTTTCTTGATCTCCTCAGCTTTATTCCAAAATATCATTGCTAAAGGAACTCTACTAACGTGTTCTAGTTGCATGCCTGGTCACTAAAA
>JABUQX010110436.1:15000-20000 GCA_015478945.1 Trachelipus rathkii | reverse complement strand
ATATTATAATATAGGTGATGTTTTAAAACATTTCTTTAATTTTGTAGGTCAAATATAAAAAGATTCCTAAAGATGACAGATTTGAACATTTCTGGAAGGTATAGCAAGGAATTATCCATGTCGTGAGTTAATTATTTATTAAACTTAAATATTATTAATTTTTTACTTAAAGACGAACTATCTAGGTTAGGTCTACGTTTACGGCAACGACAATCCATCTAGGTTAGGTCTAGGTTTTGGGCAACGACAATCCATCTAGGTTAGGTCTAGGTTTTGGGCAACGACGATCCGTCTAGATAGGTCGTACTGTACGGCTTTTAAGTCTAGGTTAGGATAAAGTGTGGTTATTTAGACAGATTTTAAATATATATATATATTATAATATATATATATAAAATATATATATATATATATATATATATATATATATATATATATATATATATATATATATATATATATATATATATATATATATCGATAGAGATATATATCGATATCGATATATATATCGATATCGATATATCGAATATCAAAGGTCAGACGAAAGTTGTTTTACTTATATATATATATATATATATATATATATATTATATATATATATATATATATATATATATATATATATATATATATATATATATATATATATATATATATATATATATATATATATATATATATATGAGCGAACCAAAACCCACAATTACTAAACTAATATTTCTCTAAAAGTTAGTCAGAAAAATCGACCAATTTTTGTAATTTACAGTTCGATAACTCTTTCAGATGGGGGTGAAAATATGTTACTTTTTTAATCTTTTATTTATTAACTTAGTAATTAGCGTACGGTATTAATTACTTAAGAAATGCAATCATTTAAACAAATAAAGAAATATTATTAAATAAATTAGAATTGAAAATGAAAGCATAATTAAATGGAATATTTCAAGTTTAAATCTATCCTTCCTCAATTACCTGTAAGCTTTAAAATCTGGAACTTCAAATCAAGATGACAATTTCTCCGTTAAATCAGCAACTTCAAATCAAGATGACAATTTCTCCGTTAAATCAGCAACTTCAAATCAAGATGACAATTTCTCCGTTAAATCAGCAACTTCAAATCAAGATGACAATTTCTCCGTTAAATCAGCAACTTCAAATCAAGATGACAATTTCTCCGTTAAATCAGCAACTTCAAATCAAGATGACAATTTCTCCGTTAAATCAGCAACTTCAAATCAAGATGACAATTTCTCCGTTAAATCAGCAACTTCAAATCAAGATGACAATTTCTCCGTTAAATCAGCAACTTCAAATCAAGATGACAATTTCTCCGTTAAATCAGCAACTTCAAATCAAGATGACAATTTCTCCGTTAAATCAGCAACTTCAAATCAAGATGACAATTTCTCCGTTAAATCAGCAACTTCAAATCAAGATGACAATTTCTCCGTTAAATCAGCAACTTCAAATCAAGATGACAATTTCTCCGTTAAATCAGCAACTTCAAATCAAGATGACAATTTCTCCGTTAAATCAGCAACTTCAAATCAAGATGACAATTTCTCCGTTAAATCAGCAACTTCAAATCAAGATGACAATTTCTCCGTTAAATCAGCAACTTCAAATCAAGATGACAATTTCTCCGTTAAATCAGCAACTTCAAATCAAGATGACAATTTCTCCGTTAAATCAGCAACTTCAAAGTAAGATGACAATTTCTCCGTTAAATCAGCAACTTCAAATCAAGATGACAATTTCTCCAATTCTGTGTGAAATTCTTCAATTTCTTGTTTTTAAAATAAGTCGACAAAAAAAAAGAGTGTTCACAATTTTTTAGTGGATTGAATTGCAGTCAAAATATTTAAGATAAGCTTATAATAAATATTGCAGTTTAAATTCCTACAAATTGCACAAAGTATTAAGCAATCAAGTTATATCGTCCAATGTTATATACTAAATAATCCGTTCAAATTATCGACCAATTTTTGGAGGAAAGATTTTAAAGAAATTATTACACAATATCAAAATAAATATCACACACTATATATATAATAACTAAATTACAGTATTTTAAAAAATTTATACAAAGCCGGATAGGCAAAACTATCCTAACTTTATGTTAACTAACATATATTTTTACTAAACTTTTGAATCATCGTCAAAGTAGTTTGTTAACAAAATATCTTTTTATAAAATTGATATTTCAAAGTAGTTTGTTAACAAAATATCTTTTTATACCAGTGTAATTTCAAACGAGCACAATCTTCCCCTCTTAAAGAAAAAATAATAAAAATTTCGAGAAATGAGCATTTTTATCTATATATAAAAACCGTATAGTAACATAAACCTTGTTTATTTTACCTTACCAGGAAGTTCATTTACAACAATTTTTAGTTCTTTAGCTTCATTTGTAGTTAATCTGGATGGATGGAAGTTGTGTGAGGATGAAAATTGTTTTTATATATGTGCGTCTGCTCTTAACCTTTTTTGTTTTTTTGAGGGCCTGAATATTTACAATATTTCCCGACAGAATAACTAGTAATTACTGTGTTTTGGGTATCTTTCAAATATGTAATATTTGCTAACTGACAGTTTGTCACAAAGATGAAGAAATTCTCCAACGGCAGAATTTTTCTCTTCAGTTTGCAATTGCAAAATATTAATTTGAAGTTCAGTTAACTCGAACATTATGCTACCTAAATTGACAAAATCAGATTGTTCTAAGAAATTTAAAAATTTAAGCTTTTGTTCCATATTACTGATTTGTTTCATATTCAATTTTAATTTCCTAGTTATTTCCGTATTAATTTCATTTTTTTATATGCTCCAAGTTCATCAGTAAGGCTTCGTATATTGATTTCATTAGAAAAACAGTTCGAAATATTTTTGAATTATCTTCAATAGGAGCTCTGATAGTCTTGAGTATGGAAGAATGTTCTGGAGTTTCTGTATAACTTCTATGATCATTCTAACAATGTACTAGAAAAATTTGGACATCCTTTCTTCTACTTTCAGCACTTACCTTCACTTACACACCCTTAAGTGTATCGAACCTGGTCATGTCCTTCATTGCTTTATTAAGGAACTGGATTTTCCCAGTTCTTTTGGACTTCAGAAAAATCATAATCGTCGCTTGAAAGGCAGAAGGTTATAAACGACAATTATGCAATTTCACACAAGAGCAATTTGAAAGCAAACAATATTTCTAAAGAATTCGCATTATTCTTAATATTCATTTTGTAAACGGGTCAACTAGAATTTCAATTTTCAAGTTTCAGTGCCAAAGAGTTTTCTTTTTGCTTTTTATTCTTTTCAAAGATATTCGTAACAACAGTAGCTTAAAATTATGATAAAAATTATTTCATTTTCACTTTCATAGTTAATTTAAGGGCTAAAATATTATTGAAATATGAAACATATATCATTTGATTCAGCAGAAAAATTCTTTTAGTGTCAATGAAAACCTAATTTCACCAAAACTGTGCCCTATATCCTTTTGCCTTTCCTGCGACGATATATATATATATATATATATATATATATATATATATATATATATATATATATATATATATATATATATATATATATATATATATATATATATATATACAACATATATATATATATATATATTTTATATATAAAAATATATATATATATATATATATATATATATATATATATATATATATATATATATATATATATATATATATATATATATATATATATAGCCTATATATATATATATATAGCCTAAATTATATATATATATAGTATCTATATATATATAAAGAAGTATATATATATATATATATATATATATATATATATATATATATGTTGTTGAAGGTTATATATATATATATATATAAGGTTATATATAAATACATAGTTATATAAAAACCACAATGGCATATAGTATATATATATATATATATATATATATATTATAGTTAGTTATATATATATATATATATATATATATATATATATATAGCTTAAAGTTATGATTAAAAAGATTGCCTAGAAAAATTATTTCATTTATTTTCACTTCATAGTTGATTGAAGGCCAAAATTTTTTTGAATATGAAACATATATCATTTGGATTCAACAGAGAAATTGTTTTAATATCAATAAAAACCTAATTTCACCAAATTTGTGCCTCATATCCTTTTGACATTCAAGCGACGATTTATATATATATATATATATTATATATATATATATATATATATATATAGTTATTATATATATATATTATTGCTACATATTAATTTTTTTATATTATATATATTTATATATATATATATATATATATAAGTAAAGTCCATAATTGAAAGAAGTTACAAATGTCGATATATATTATCTTTCTTATTCTTAGCAGCATAGCAAGATATGCGTTAAAGCATGTTGTTGTTAGTTATATATATATATATATATATATTATTATATATATTTATATATATATATGCTATATATATATATAATATATATATATTGTTAAATATATATATATAGAGTTAGTTATATATATATATATATATATATATATATATATATATATATATATATATATATATATATAGAGTAATTATGATAAAAAAACTTTGTGACAAACTCGGAAGGTGATAAAACAAACGATAAGGAACATTTATTGTTAAATAGCTATGTTGTATGACGCTTCGTTTCAAAAGTTACGGATGATGTAAGCTAAACCAAGTGATGTTGTTTGACGCGTCGTTACTTCGTAACGGAGATTTGGGTATTCTAATGTTATGTATGTGTGCGTGCGTACATCTGTGTACTCCGAAGGTTGGTAGAGGTAATAATAAGGATATTTTGTTAAACAACGTGTGTTTTGACGCTAGGTTGTAAAGCAAACAATGGTAGCTTGTTATGAAATCATTTTTTATTGGGGAAAATTACAGGGGGCGTTCAAAGTGTCTTGCTCCTGTACCTGATTACATTCGTTACATCGCCGTGCTATTGC
>JABUQX010110435.1:40000-46601 GCA_015478945.1 Trachelipus rathkii | reverse complement strand
GTTAAAACATTTTCTTTCTTAACACACAGCAACCAAGAATCCAAATTCAACAAAATTTCATATAAATTTATAGGCACAGGTCTAAATGACAGACAGTTTTTCAAATCATCTGAAAATACACTAAAACCTTAAGCAATTCCCCTAATATTTATTGATTGACCTTAATAATTTATTGGTTTAGTTTTATCGCATTTTTTTATTTTGGTTTTAAGTGTTTAAAGATTTGTTTAATAAGGTGATTGTTGTTGTTTTTTTTAACTGTTTTTATTTATTTACTGTGATTGTTGTTTTTTTTTTGTTAATTTTTTTTAGTTAGGTTAAATTTATTTTCAGTTTATTTGGTCAGATTAGGTTTAGTAAGGCTAGGTTAGTTTTAATAGGTTAGGACTTAATTTTGATTTTATATTTAATTTTAATACATTTGCAGTATACTGTGCAAAAATTTTGAAAATCGGAGGTGAAGCCCTTTATCTAAATAATTACCAATTTTAACATTTAATATATAAAGGGTAAAAAGTTGCTAAATCTGGTTAAAGGCATTTTTTACACTTAAATTTAAGTTTATCTTTAATTTTAATACATTTGCAGAGTATTGTGCAAAAATTTTGAAATCGGAGGATAGGTCTTCTAACATTACCATAATATAATATATATCTATTATATTATATATATATATATATATTATTATATATATATATATATATTATTATATATATAGTATATATATATATATTTATATATATTAATATTATATTATAATATAAAGGTATATATATATATATATTATATTATATATTTAGGTCATTGTAAGCTTTAGAGGCCATATTTTTAAACGCTACTTGAACTTAAAAATCCCAAATTTAAGGGAAGTGAGATTTAACATTATTATAAATATAAAATTTTTCACTTCAGTGAAGCCATATAAGTGATATTCAAGTAGTCTTTTTTTTAGATTATTTTTTTTATTATTATTTAATATCTGTGTTAATTTTATCATACTCTTGACATATTTTTATAGAATTTAAATCAGACGCAAGCACACATATATCAGATAAATGTACATTTGTACACACAACTTTTTTTGTTTTAATCGCTGGTGGTTTGGAAACTAGTGGTTCTCGTTTACATGTAATAAATAGACTAACAGAATTTGAATTTGATGTAAAAGAAATTAAATCGCTACTAGAACATATTGATCCAAGTAAAGCTGCAGGTCCTGATGGTATATATGGTAGAATTCTAAAAGAGGGTAGTAGCAGTATTGCAAAGGCATTGTTTTTGATTTTTAAACGTTCCTTAACATTTAGTGAGGTACCAGATGACTGGAAAACTGCATATGTTGTGCCTATTTATAAGAAAGGTAGTAAGGGAGATTTGGGAAATTATAGGCCAGTTAGCTTAACATCTCTGGTCGTAAAAATTTTGGAAAAGTTACTGAAAAGTTATATAGAGAAACATTTGGATGATAACAAATTACTGTATGATTCTCAGCATGGTTTTAGAATGGGGAGATCATGTCAAACAAACCTTTTAGAATTTATGGATTATGTTACTGACTGCATTGACAAAGGAGAACCAGTTGATATTATTTATCTTGACTTTAGCAAAGCCTTTGATAAAGTTCCCCACAAAAGGCTGATTCAAAAGTTATTGCAATGTGGAATAGGTGGAGTGGTACAGGGTTGGATTAAAGAGTGGTTGTGTAATAGAAGGCAGTGTGTAATGCTAAATGGCAATAAGTCATCATGGGAAGTGGTGAAGAGTGGTGTCCTCAGGGTTCAGTGTTGGGGCTCTATTGTTCCTATTTATAAATGATTTAGACCAGGGACTTTAATGTAAGGTTTCTAAGTTTGCAGATGATACCAAGTGGCTACCTCAGTAAATAGTGAAGGATGCCTAAAGATTCAAAATGATCTTGATATACCTTCTTGGTTGGGCGGATAAGTGGCAAATGAATATATAGTAAAAGTTAAGTTCTTCACTTAGGTTACTCGAATAAAGGATTTAGCTATGACATGAATGGTGATTGGCTCGAGTCTGTAGACCAAGAAAAGGATTTGGGTGTGATTATAAGCAGTAATCTCAAAGTGGCTAACCAATGTTTGGAAGCAAGAAATAAGGCAAATAAGATACTAGGTATAATAAATCGTAATGTTGTTTACAAGAGTAAGGAAGTTATAAGTAAGCTATACAATAGCTATGTTAGGCCAGTATTAGAGTATTGTGCACAAGTTTGGGCCCCTTATTTAAGAAAAGACATAGATATGCTTGAAAGAGTGCAGCGTAGAGCAACAAGGATGATTTCTGGGTTTAACATTAAAATGCATGTATGACAGGACCCTCCCATGGTGCTGATTTTTCAGCCAGTATGGCCGCTTTTTTTGTGAGCCGTGGTGGGTTCTGTACATTGCTCAACAAAAAATATATATATATACGTTATGTACCATATATATATATATATATATCTATTATTATATTATATTATATATAGTTATATATATATTATATATATATATATAATATATATATATTATATTATATATTATATTATATATATAATATAATTATATATATATATATATATAGGTTCTTTTTCGGCTAACCCCCCACAACGATATATCGATTATTTTATAAATTTAATCGATTATTTTAGTAAACTAAACAATTTAATTTATATGTCTTAAATTTAAGAAGGAAATTATTTGACTATTTCTTTTAATATCTCCTCAAATAGGTAATTTCCTTTATTTTTTTTTCTCCACATCTGTTCGTATAAATATGATTGCAACATTAAACGACTAACTTTTTCTTTAGTGTTAATATCTCTTACTAACTTTATTAAAGACATCTTTCATAAATAGCAACTATAGTAAGAATAAATTCACTAATAGACACTGTGAGAAATTAAATTAAACAAATTGATTCTAGATTCTAAACTTCACCAAAAAAAATAAATAAATAAATAAATTATTATTAAATGATCGAATAGAAATGTTATGCAAAATTATATTTTAATATGGAACAATGATATTATAAAATAATCGATATATCGTTGTATATAAATATATATATATATATGTATAAATAAAATAAAAAATATATATATATATATATATATATATATATATATATATATATATATATATATATATATATATATATATATGTGGGGGGTTAAAAGAAAAAAAAAATATATATATATATATATATATATATATATATAGGCACAAGTTTAATGGCTTGGTCATTTTTCAAATCGATCAAAAATGCCCTATAATTTTTCAGAAATTCCCGGAATATTTCAGATATTACTAAAAAACACTTCTTTCATTATTTAAAGTACCACATTTTGGTAAACATTTAATTATTTTGTTGTCACTTTATAATATATATATGATTTTATATATATATATATATATATATATATATATATTTATATATTATATTATTATATATATATAAAGAGGAGAGAGAGAGAGAGAGGGAGAGAGGAGAGAGAGAGAGTACTACAGCGAAAAGCAATACATTTTTGGAATCAGCGTTTAAAGCTTATTTACGTAGAATTGTAAAAAAAAAAAATATCTCGAAAAGTACGACTTACAGAAAAACCAAAAATTACAAATTTTTATTTTTTGGAATCAGCGATTTTTAGGGGGGCTCGAGGCGATTGGGACAAGAGGGGGGGGGGGGAAAAACGTTTCTCCCATAATACCCGGCATAGGGGAGGGGCCGGCGAGGAACGCTGCGGACCGCAATACCAATGAGCGGGGTTCCCGGAGACCCTCCCGGGGGGGGGAATAGTAGCCGTCGTCCACCTAGAGGGCTGAGAGACCGACGCCGAGACATCTGATATCGGGGGACTACCTAGGGTATTCGTTAGTTTTAAATCATAAAATAAATTTACATATAATAAGCTTTCCAAATATGCAATTTGTTTTTCTGTAAGTGTCGTACTTTCGAGATACAATTTTTTTTTACATTGTGGTATTAAGCTTTATACGCTGATTCCAAAAATGTAATTTGTTTTTCTGTAAGTGTATACCCCACCCTCCTTCTCTTCCCCTCTCTCCTTCTTCTCTCTCTCTCTCTCTCTTCTTCTCTCCTCTGCTCCCTTTCTCTCTCTCTTCTCTCTCTCCTCTCTCTCCTCTCTCTCCTCTCTCTCTCTAATTTTTGGGTGTTAAAACAATTATATATATATATATATATATATATATATATTTTATATATTATATATAGATATATATTATATATATTACTATATATATATATT
Source organism: Trachelipus rathkii (assembly GCA_015478945.1). NCBI lineage: Eukaryota > Metazoa > Arthropoda > Malacostraca > Isopoda > Trachelipodidae > Trachelipus > Trachelipus rathkii. Next base: position 42,331 of record JABUQX010110435.1, on the reverse strand, counting down.
ATATTATATATATATATATATTATATATATATATTTATATATAATATATTATTATATATATAATAATTTTAAATTTTTGACCTCACAATTTCTTGTGATTTTATTTTATTATGCTAAAATAGAATTTATTTCTTACCGTTATAATCTATATTTCACCGTTAAAATAATTAAAATTTTCATCTTTTTCGCGTAATAAAAAAATGACCAGAACATTTTATTATCTATTATATATTATATTATATTATTGTATTATATTATATATATTTATATTATGTATATATATATATAACTATTATATATATGAGTCTAGAGGTATTTCTAAGGGGCTCTGTCCCCTGTACCCCCCGGCCTATGAGTGGTTAGATGACTTAGTAATATATATATATTATATATATATATGTTTTTTTTAACTGTTTTTATTTATTTACTGTAACTACTGTTTTTTTTTTGTAAACTTTTTTTAGTTAGGTTAAATTTATTTTCAGTTTATTTGGTCAGATTAGGTTTAGTAAGGCTAGGTTAGTTTTAATAGGTTAGGACTTAATTTTGATTTTATATTTAATTTTAATACTTTTGCATTTTATTGTGCACAGGTTGTGAAAACCTGAAGTGAAGCCAAATAACTAAATAATTACCAATTTTAACATTTAATATAGAAATGGTAAAAAGTTGCTAAATCTGGTTAAAGGCGTTTTTTACACTTAAATTTAAGTTTATCTTTACTTTTAATACATATGCAGAGTATTGTGCAAAAATTTTGAATGGAGAATAGGCGGCCTTTCTAAAAATTACGATAATATATATATATATATAATATATATATTAATATTATATATATATATATATATTATATATATATATATATATATATATATAATTATATATTATATACTATATATATATATATATTTATTATATTTATATATATAGTTATTTATATACTTATGATTAAAGTAACTTTTTAATATTAATTTTATATTGAAAGTATATTTAAGAAATGTAAAAATTTAAGGGAAAAAATGTTTTAATACTAAGTTAGTTTTTTATATGGAAAATAAATCAAATATAATATAAAAAGCTAGATATGAGGAATTGCAGCGCGAAATTTTTTTTTTATTCGTGACGTATTAGGCGTGACGTAATACAACTTAAAAATGTTGCCAGTTTCCAATATAAATATATATATAGTATATATATTATATATATTATATATATATATATAGTTATTATATATATATATATATATATTATATATATTATAGTATATATATATATATATATATATTATTTATATATATATATATATATATTATTAAGGTATTTTACAGCCTAAAGTAGGGGGCTCGAGGCGCGGGAAATAGGGGGGACGTTTTCTTACCCCGTTAGGGGAGGGGTGGAGGAACCCCCGCCACCAAATACCAAAGAGCGGGGGTTCGGAGACCCTCCCCGCCGGAGGGGGGGAAATAGTCTAACCCCGTAGTTCCCCGGAAGGCGAGAGACCTCTTTTTATCTTTGCGGTTTTACGCACTTGGGTATTCTTTAGTTAAAGAAAAAAAAGCAAAATTTAAAGATGGAAGAGTTGGGTCTTTCGGCCTTCCGGTGAACGACAGGGTGGATATTTCCCCTCCGGGGAGGTCTCCGGAACCCCCGCTCTTTTGTATTTGGGTGTCGCGGGGGTTTGCTCCGCATCCTAGGGGTTTGGAACGTCCCCTATGTTCCCCGTGCTCGAGCCCTACTTTGTGTAATACTTATATATATATTATATATATATATATATATATATATATATATATATATATTATATATATATATATTTATATTAATATAATATATATATATATTTATATTGTGATCTGGAAATTTTTAAGTTTATTAGCGTGACGCTGCCAAGGTCATGAAGAGACATTGTAGATTTTTGCTTTTTTTAACATTATCTTTGCCTGATTTTCCATATAAAAAACTAACTTATTATTAAAACATTTTTTCCCTTAAATTTTTACATTTCTTAGAATATTTACTTTCAATTAATATAAATTAATATGAAAAATTTACTTTAGATCATAAGGTATATAAAGTATATGTGCCATTATATATATATATATATATATTATATATAGTTATATATATATATATATATATATATATATATATTATATATATATTATATATATAATATATATATATTATAGTTATATATATATATATATATATATATATATTATATATATATATATATTATTAGTTGACATAATATAAACCGTTTTAAGCATTATTTCTATATTTACGGTAGCCTACCTAAAGGTAGCTTAAAGCTAAAATCAATATTAGCAT
>JABUQX010110435.1:12500-35000 GCA_015478945.1 Trachelipus rathkii | reverse complement strand
ACAGTGTATGAGGTTTTCCAATGTAGTGAAAGATATAACTATATTGAAATTGATTCCTTCTCCATTCTTCCAAGATATCAATACATATATAGTAGCAGATGCGTATGTGGTCTTACATATATATACACACATATTCCTAATATATATATATATATATATATATATATATATATATATTATATATGTTTATATATATACTAATATATATATATATATATATATATATATATATATATATATATATATATATATAGAGGGTTGATTCACTTCTTCAGGCTATCTATCCATATATAGTAGAAGTGGTATGAGGTTCCAATTGAGTTAAACGTAATACCAACATGAATGAATCTATCTTCAATTTTAACCAGAGACCTGAAGAGAAAAAATGAAGTTCATATGAAGAAGTAAATCTACGAGTTTTTTGAAAGAGAGGAGTAGTAGTTAGCCATTAGTGTCGACGGAAATGGCGTCACGTTTGGAACTGAGGCTGTAGACCTAGGTATTAACTGAGCGATTAGTGTTTCTGTTTCTCCACCGATCTGCATGTAGCTTGAAGCCTAAAGGTAATCGTTATCTTAAAATTGGTATTAGAGACGACGAAAATAGTCACGTTAAACAGAGGCTAATAGGCCTGGAATTAACGGTGTGACTGTTATTCGCGTCTTTATTGATCTACATGGTGCTTGAATTTCTTTTTAAATGTGGTCTTCTGCTGGGAAAAGCTGCAATTGTTGTCCGCTTCCTTTCCCAGGGAGACCAGATATGTAGAAGTGGTTGGTCTGCATCCTCTTCTTGAATCTTCCCTTTTCTGTGACAAGCTTCTTCTAGTATGGTTCTTAAACTTCCGAATGCATCTTCTTGAAAGGGTGTTCTTCTTGAGAAAGCATCTTCTTGAGAGGGTGGTCTCGAAGGCGATGATTATTCTTCTTCTTCGACCTGGCCTTCTGTTAAGGGTTGCTGGTGTTCTAAGGGCAAGTGGGTGTTCAAATTTCTGGGTTCACCAATTATGAAGTAGAGGCGTGTTGGGAGTTACCTCTTCTTCTTGTTCCTCTACTATACGTGTTTCGGTTGAGGCTCTTTTGAAGTTTCTTGTAATCACTTCCGTTTTACGTTAAGATACCTATATATTATATCATAATATATATATATATATATATAATATATATAATAATATATATAATATATATATATAACTATATATATATATATATATATATATATATATGTATGTATATATATATTATATATATATATATATATATATTAATATATATATTATATATATATACTTATATATAGATATTATATATATATATATATATATATTATAATATATATATATATATTTATTATATATAATATAGATATTTATATATATATATATATATATATATATATTATATATATATATATATATATATAATATATACTATATATAAATATTATATTAATAAACTTTGATAGCATGGGCGCGAGCCAGCAAGGGGGCAGCAGGGCGGAGCACTGAATTAATTTCACCAATGACCCCTATCTAAATCTACATACTCCTTTAGCTAACAGAAAATGATTGAACAAAGCTTACCTCACTCGATATTGACATGTTTTTACAGGAAGTACATCGAGTATATGTACAGAGAGCCTTGGTATTTCATTGAATGTAAAAACCTGAAAATACGCTACATGATGGCACAAATATACTACATGTGGTTAAGTAAAAGGATACATGTAAATAATACATAAATAATTCTAAAGCCGTATAACCGTCAAAAATATATACGAATGAGTACCATATAGACATCTAAATGCTAAAATTATTAGTACAGTAACTATCAGAAAATTAATCTGTTCAGTCGTATGAAAGGTGGTTAGTAAAGTTTACAATTAATTACAAAGTATTTTAAAATCTACATACTATTAATAACAAATTGGTCCCACGGTTATTGCTCCGATTATTCCAAAAAACCGTACTATATTATGTGTCATACGCATTCTTTTGTAATTAACTAAATCCTTTTACATTTCTAGAGAATTTTATTACTATATGGTATTTAGACAATATATATATACTAGAAAATATTTCTCTGAATTTAATATATTCCGTTGAAAGAATTCTGTATCTAGATCTGAATATGGTATTATATCATTTATTGATGAGTTGTTTATATTTCATTATAGAGTTACTATAATATTCAATTGAGGTTGAAGCAGGTTCTGCGGCCGGACTGGAACCGCATAAGTTTACCGAATTTCTCAGGAGAGCATATGGTCCCTAGAAAAGAATGGCGATTTTATTTGAAAGTAAGTGAAAGAAGACACGGAAACAGGAAGTCGCGAAGCCGGGAGCCGGAGTCGCGGAATGTCTTGGATGCACAGAGAAGTATATAATTTTATTAGCGGAGGTGTAGACCTGAGCTGAGCCAGGAAAAAAAAAGGTGAGGCAGCTCTCAGCTCCGGTATCACAAGTTCACTTACCTATCATAAAACAAGAAAATTCAAGCAGGCGATTACTGCAGGAAAATTTGGTAACAGAATGTAGCATCGAATAATAATGCTCAAAAAAGAAAAGATTTTAGGCAAAATTTGAAAAGAAAATAACCAGCTTGCATTCAAAAAATGTTTATTTTAAAAAGTAGGAATAAAATAATTTATTTAATATTTTTTTAAAATTTTTGCTTTCTACAAACTCAGACGTTGAAGGTTTAATCGATCAATTCAAAATATAAAAGGTCGTCACTAGAATATTTCTTTTTATCTAGACCCATAGGGCGTAACTATGTAATTTTTCTGTGAGTGCCATGGTATCTCCCCTTTTATCTGAGAAATAAATATATATAATATATATATATATATATATATAATATACTATATATATATATAATATATATATATATATATATATTATATATATATATATATATATATATATATATATTATATATATATATATATAAATATATATATATGATGGGTTGATTCAAATTTATGGGTTAAAACTTTTTTGTGTAATTGATAAGCAAATGCAAAAATTAAAGATAAAAGTTTCCTATAAAGGTTAGACGTTTAATATGCTTAGTTTTATACCGTCTGGCTGTCTGTATTGATGTTTTTTACTAAATATCTTGTATCTACGAAAACCAAGTAAGTTGCCAAAACTCTAAATTAAAATGGCGACGTTAAAAAAGTATTGAGGAACGAATAACTTCATTCGGAATAGGTGAAATAAAAATATTATTATTGATATTGATAGGTTTAATTTGCTACAACAAAAAACAATTGCTTTCTAAAGCACTACAAATGATATCAAAAAGACCTAAAGATGATTGTTGAAAATGACCTTCCGGTGTCCCAATGCACGGGTTCCAGGCGTCTTCTCCATCGATTGTCGGACCCGTTCAAATATTCCAGGATGTCTGTTGATTCGTTCAATCGTTTCATTAATCCTTAATCGTAGTCTTCAACGGGTGTCGATTGGAGAAGAAGTATACAAGTTCTTTAAATGTCCCCAAAAGTAATAATCCAAAGGATTTAGGTCTGGCGACCTTGCTGGCCACGGAACTGGGCCACCTCGACATATTCCATTGATTGGAAAGGTCTCTTTCAGGTGTTCACGAACTGCAGCACATAAAGTGTGCAGGACCCCCATCATGCATAAACCACATGTTTAGGAGCAACTGAAGAGGTACATCATCAAACAAGGTACGGAGCTCATGTTTCAAAAAAGTTTAAGTAGATTATGCCATTAAGCCTCGAGAGGCGAAGCTCGAACATTAAGTACATGATCATTTAAAATTCTGCCAAAAATGTTTACTGAAAACTGATGTTTTGAACGATTCTGTTTAACATGAGGATTCTCGTCTGCCCAAATGTGGTCGTTATGAACGTTAACGATAGCTGTTCTTGTAAAGTGAGCCTCGTCGCTAATAAAAACCTCCGTTGAAAAGTTTGGGTCATACATCTGTTCAAAAACCATTGACAAATAACAACACGAGGAGCGTAGTCACGTGAGAATAGAGTATATATATATATATAATATATATATATATATATATATATATATATATATATAATATATATATATATACTATATATATATATATATATATAATATATAGGGGTACCATATATAGGCCTATATATATATAATACTATATATATATATATATATAATATAATATATATATATATATATATATAATATATAATATATATATATATATATATATATATATACTATATTATATAATATATGTTAAATATGCATATTAATCGCCAATTATATTAAGATGTAAAGAAGCGGAGCTCGGTTGCCTTTATAACTGTTCTTGAATCCATCTTTTTGGTGAGGCATAGTCAGTCGTTAAGCGGCCGGGTATATGTCACTCATTCGCAACAATGGCGGTGGTGTTCAATTCCCGGAGAAGCAGTAAATTCTTTTACCTTCCATTTAAATGTTCTTTCTTTATATATATAATATTATATAATATATTATATATATATATATATATATAATATATATATATATATAATATATATATATATATTAGGTGATGCATGCAGCATGTCATTTTTTTCGCATCGCTGATGCGGGATTGCGGATGCGGATGCGGAGTTGAAATTTAACATCCGCGGATGCGGATATATATATACTATATATTACTATATATAATTATATAATATATATATATATATATATATATATATAATATATATATATATATATAAGATATTATATATATATATATATATATTATATATATAATATAAATATCTGCTCTTGTATCTAGATGAATTGTTACAGAGTGCGGGACCTGGAACCCAACTTCAAATGCACCCCACCAAACCTCTTTTCCCCATCCTCCTACCTTAATGAAAGATTTATTATTTTTTATATTTACTTTTTTTAAACTACTAATTGAAATTCAAGATTTATAGAAGAGTTGTGCGGACTCTGCGTAGCCCAAGATTCATAATAAATTTATACACTCTAATTATACTGTTCTGCTAAGACATTTCTCTTATTCATCAATATTATTAGACCCAGGTCTAATGCTATATATCTTCTCATTCATAATATGGACCACAAATAAGGTAAGCTAAGAGGACAGGTCAATATTTTCCTTGCAAGTTATGTTTACTTACAGCATCTGCTTCTTCCTCCGTTTAAACATTCTTTGCTCACTCCGCCACAACTGCGGAGGATTGTCCCGTTGTTGTTGTTGAGAGGATAACCCTTATAGTAGCTCAATAAAAACTTTCACATGAGACTAGCAATTTAATATTTTTTAGTTACTATAATCTGGCCAGGTCCTCATTCCAAAATCTTCTCATTTTGAATTCTGAACGCTATTAAGACTTTAGTTAGATCACACCCATTCCCCACCAAACCACGACAACACCAACAAAAAAGATTATAAATAAAATACAAAAAAAATATAACCAAAAAAATAAAATAATATAAATAATAAAAATTAAAAATAATATAAAGATTAATAATAAAAAAAATTAAATCTAAAACAAAACAATAAATTAACATTCTTATGATAAAACGTATTTATATTGTTAGATAGTTCTAATCATTGCACTGCATTCTTTTGGAATAGAATGCGTGTGCTTTACTCCAATCAAACTACTTACGTAGAGAAAATTTTTCCCAGAATGAATCTGTAATTGAATAATTAACTTGAAAATATAAAGGCTTAATTGGTTAATATTATTGATTTAATTTCCTCATTTAAAATGTACGGGATAATTTGATTGTATTTTACAATAACTTCCAAAGCTCAACAAATGATAGACGATTTAAACTATGTTAATCTAAATATTGTAGTTACAATAAATAAAAACTGCCATTATAATAACAAGGATCAATAAGTAAAGTTAATGTAAAAAGAGTACGAAAAGTGTAAACATTTAAAATTTTCCTACAGAACCAAAAGCGATTTTTACAAGCTTTCTAGTTTTATATATTACAACCTTTCATAATAACTAATTTTAATAACCCGTCATAACTCAATTACATTCATTTGAAATGATGGAAAAAATCAAATTAATGCTTTAACCCTTTGAGTGGAGTAAATTAAAAGAATATATATGCATCCGGAGACAGAAAGCTGTAAAGTCGCTGATTTTTTTGCGCATTCCCTGAGTCCTCATGTGACTCTAAATTAACTCAAATTATTATGAAACTTCAATGCAATGTAAGAGATCAATGATCGAATATTTATTCATATGACAAATTTTGAAGCAAGTCTATACGGGACACTAGCATTTAAGTCAGATGCTGTGTTCATAATTCAATCTTACAAGTCTAAAATATAAAAAAATTAATAAAAATATAACCGCATCAAACATCCAGCAAAGAGGCAAAGCAGCAGATCGCGTGAAATAATGATCAAAGGAAAAAATGCAGAGAAAAATGCGGAATCTTTAATAAAATAGTGCGGAATGCTACCAGTAGGATGCGGATGCGGAATTGTTACCTAATGCCATCTCAACTAAATGATAATTAATATAATATAGGTAAGGTAGAACAAAAAATATAATAAAAAATGTAAATATTTTAATAATATAACAAAAAAATATATAAAATTATATTAAAAAATATAAAAAATAGTAAAAATATAATTTAAACAACATATAATAAATATATAAAATAAATATATAAAAAAAAAAAAAAAAGTCCACCTAATAAAACCCCAAAAATATAAATATAAATGAAATAATAAATAAAAATAAATACAATAAAAAAAAAGCATTTTAAAAAAAAAATAAATTTAACAAAAAAATAAAAATTGCAAGGAAAAAGATTTTCTCAGAAATTTTAAATATTATAAAAATAATAGAAATAAGATAGTAATTGGATAAAGGAAAAAAAATAATAAAAAAGCAATAATAGGATAAAATAATCCAGAACATAAGAAAATAAGAAGAAAAAATAAAATAAATATAATATATAAATAATAATAGAAAATAATAAATTAGAAAATATAAACAAACAACAAAAAATAATATATTTGAAATATATATATGAAAATAAATATAGTATCAACAAATAAAAAATTAAAAATATGAATAATAAAAATAATAGATATAAATAACAAAAATAAATATTAAAAAATACAAAAAATAATAAAAGATAATTAATAAAAAAAAAAATATATAAAAAAATAAAAATAATATAATATATAACCTAATACAATTTATAGCTTAAAAAAAAAAAATACAGCAATTAAGCTTCTGAACATGGTTATTCAGAGCCAAGTACGTAATTATAGGATAATTTAAAACATAACTTAAATCTAATGAACTCATTGAAAACACTTCATAATAACAATTTAGAATCTACCGTCAATAATATTAATCCATTACAAAACAAACATTTCCTAAAACTATACAATAATCAATTTCAACAATAGTTCTCAGAAAGAGAATGAATCTACAACACACAAAAAAAAAAATAAATTATTGTAATTTTTTGATATGATAATATTAATTAATAATATAGATAAACAATAAATAACAAATATAGGATATACCATAAAAATAAATACCTTTATAAAAATAAATAATATAATAATAATAAAATAAATATAATAAATAAATATATATGTATAAAAAATATAAAAATAAATAATATATAAAAGAATAATATATATAACATATCTATATAATAACAACTATAATATAATTTATATATAACTCAAATATATATATATATATATATATATATAATAATGGAATATAATACAGCAGAATTTACCTTTATCACTAGATTAATGTATAACTGTAATATATTGAATAATTACACAGTATTAATAATAAATAATCAACAATGGTTAATACTTTTATATAAATAACATCGAACATTTGGTTTAACCTTTCATAACAACACATTATAATATCACTCCTCCTTAAAATTTCGGACTCACAAAAACATTAACCAAGTAAAAAATATTTACGGACTGATTTAACATCAAAAAGAGATTTTCTATACATCCCAAATATTTACATGTGTTTCTATCAACTCACCATAAGAGTGACACACTAAATGCTTGTCCGACCAAAAGCTGTGCTAAACCCCAATGCTCGGAAGATAATAAATCAAAAGATAAACCTCAAATTCCGAATTGAAACCCAATACATTATTACTCCCAAATAATAATTACAACGTGGAAACCAAGATAAAATAAACATACAAACAAAATAAACCTCAAATCAAAACATATAGTAATAACAATAAAAGAAATAATAAAAAAACCAATTTGTTATTCCTAATAAACTAATAATATAAGTATAATAACAAAATTAGTAATAATGATAATATAAATATTGCTCAAAAACAATAAAAGAAATAAATAAAACAAAAACTCACCCCTCACAAATAAAAATAAAACCATATAAAAAATAAACATTATACATCAAAACTCAATTCAAAAATCATATAAAAATATGATATAATAAAAATAATAATCAAAAAATAATATAAACTAATACCAATATAACTAAATATATATACCAACTATATATAATATAATATAAATAATATATATATAAAAATATAAATATATATATAATAATATTACTACAAATAATAATAATAATATAATAAATATCCTAATATAATATAATATATAATTATATAATATACAAATAAAGTATATAATATATATATAAAAATATATATAATAACAATATAATATAATAATAATATAATAATAAAATAATAATATATAAATAAATAAATATATGTACTGATAAGTATCCGAATCCAATTTTAAGACACACAAATAAACATGAAATCCAAAAATCAAGTCATTAAGGCCATCAAATATATTAAGAATAGAATTTTTACTAGATTAAAACATTCTGGGAGGAAGGCCCCATACTGCAACTCCTCATATAATAACCATAAATATATAATGATTCTTAAAGAAATTAAGTGAATTCTTATGTAAATGAAAAAATAATACCTACGAATGAAGTCGGCTGAGCCGGAGCGGAGGCCAGAGCCAGGAATCAAACATTTGAAAATGTCTGAGACCAGCAGAATAGACCCACAAAAAAATAGGCACAGGAGCCGCAAAGCAAAAAGCCGCGAGCGCCAAAAGCAACTTACAGGTTCCGGCAACCCTGGTTGAAGAATATTCCTGGAAAGGAATAGCGAATGGAAAGTATTGCCACTGATTGATAAAACAACTGAATTTTAAGAAAAGCAAGGTAATAATAGGGCATCCGTCTAATGCGTTTGGCTACAGGTATACGACGAGTTGCGATAGCAAATGCAGGTAAAAGAACACTGGGATTGACAAAAGAATTGATATAATTGATAATTATTCAGCAAGGCAAAGCCCATCGGCCACTTAATTTTTCAATTAATAACTAAACCATATTTTCCAGATTCTTCGAAATACTTATGAACCACAAAAAAAGACCAAAAATAACTAATTTTCTGAGATTCTACACAAGCAAGAAAAATACATAGCCACTACTTCAACTACATTATAAAGATGAAACAACAATCGATGGACTCAAAATAAAATCCATACTAAATATGCAATATATAATCCATACACAAAATTTCAGCGTTTATGATACAGGACCATATGTTGAGACTTAATTAACAAGCATATACACATGCAATCTAAGAAAACTTATAAAAAAAAATAATAAGAAAAATATAGAATATAATAAGAATTCAAACTTACACTGCTAATGGAACAAACGCCCAACTCCTAGAATACTTCATAAAATCACCAAAAAATTTTCAAAAAATGAATAATTTACAATTGCAAAAACTGAACTGGTATACCACCAAACGACAACCTCGACCACCATTGAGTTGAGCTCTAAACCAAACAACCCAAATATTGCACAGAAAAAAAAAAACCTCAATTCACACAACTAATAATGAAACCAAAACAAAAACAAACACATGGGACATGCCATATATGCGCTATAAGCCTCCCATTACACAACCATCCGAGACACCTGCCACCCACTCCCCCCTCCCACACCCCACCCCCCATCACGGTCTGTCCTTTTTATTCCCCACTACACCCCTCTCGTCCAAGCTTCTACGCGCGCGTAACGAAAACCAACAAACCCACCACACCCCCACACCCCCACCCACACCCCCACCACCACCACAACACACACAAACCAAAACGCCAACAACAAAAAAATCACACCACCTTTCAACAGCCGCTAAAAAAACAAAAAAAAAAATAGAAATACTACAATTCACTTCTCCATCATTATTAGATAACAAAATATACCACTACCTACTAATAAATAATACAAAAAATAATAGACTACACCTATACACATAAAACCTACCACATCAATGATACAATACAAATCAACTAACCATAAAACCACACAACACATACCCAAAACTAAACTACCTAGTAAACTTACGATAAATATAAAAATAAAAAACATAAACAAAAAATACCAACAATACCTATCACATCATATAACCCTCAACAATATCAAATAAACTAAACCACCAAACATATATAACCAACTAAAATATACTATACAAACTACCCTCTAAATAATCCAAACTCCATCACTTACCACCACAACACACTACTGACAACAGTTCTTAGCACCCCTATCTCAATCATCGTTATATACCATACACACTTTTGCGCTACGGTTTATAATCTCGCTCTAAGCCCTTTTCTATATACATCATTCACATGCTTATACCTCATCCTTAGCATTCTCAATCGACTTTTATAAACAACTAACAGACGTCGTCCTACCTATTACTTCTTCATATCTACTCATGAACGAATTCAACAGTATACTTGCGCCTAATAATACCTTCCTGCCCATTTCCATCTTCACCTCATTCACACTCTTAGTATCCTCACTATCGCTATGTCATTAGCATATCCGTCAAATTATAACTCCACATCCCCCCATTTACATACCAATCACAAGCACAGCCGTGACAAACCTGTACAACTGTCCACTATCACTCCCTAACTTCACTCCTATAATGCACCCTGCAATTCGTAATACTTCCGATTCTCACTATACTATGTTACTCAACAATCTATATTAATACATCCTACCTTATTACTCATTTATGCAACAACCTTCATATCTAGTTCAATATACATCCTCTAATTTAAATATACATAATTATATTACACTTACTACTCAAACTCATAAATACCTAATCTACCACTACTCTATATTTATATTAATATTTATTTAATAATAAATCATACCTTGTATATCGCCTTTATTATATATACCTAATCTATACACAATCTTATATTTTATGCCATTATCATAATTAACTATATCCTCATAAAACTTTTAAAATACTACTCTCTTCTCAACTCCTATCTTTATACTTCCCATTTCCTATCCATTTAAATTACTATAATACTAAATGATCATAAATTCTATACTTATTCTAATTACTTAACTTATATATTTACTCCAATAATAACAATATCTATTATATAAAAACAATGCTTATCATAATATATTTAAGACTAAAATCTACGATGCCTCAATATTAATTAAAAATAGGGAATAATTAATTTTATAATTAACTATATTATATCATATTGATATATTATCTACTTAGTATAATAATACCTCGGCTATATAATATATAGTTATCAATCACATTCAATTATAGTGACATCTCCACGCCCGATCCCGCAATATTTATAATTTTCTACACATGCTCACTTCTAGCATAGGTCAATTATTCAATGCACTAACAACCATATAGAAATATATCCTCGGTATAGATCAGGTTGTTCTTAAATCCTCCCATAGTTAATATTAATAGTTATTTCAAGTAATGTAGTTGATTGCATATGGTTTTATAACGTTCATTTGTGGTCACATACCTCCATTGTTTTAGTACCCGTCCCCCCCTTTTCTACCACGCTCTCTAGCAATTTGGTTTGCTATGAATATACAGCTAACAATTGATCCCTCCATGCGCTCCTCATCAAATAGAATAAATACCCTCTCCTATCCATTATCACTTTTATATAAAATGTTTAAAATCTCCCAATAATAAATGTGTAACAACAACAAATTTTTAAAACCTCTTTTCCTCATATCAAATAAACTATTATTTAAAATGTGTGCATAAATTTTTCTATATAATGATAAATACTTATTATCTTATAATATAAACTTTCTTATCATAATAAGTATTTTATCTACATAACTAAATAAAATCCAAAAAAAATGTTCAATTACTAATTTATTTCTCTATTCTTTGAGGTGGAAGTGTCCTGACATTATGACAATACGTCGCTACTACAACATAAATAAATCTCTATAAATCATTCCCCTCAATTAGAAGAATCACCAAGTCTCCAAACCATATTATAAATACTTAAAAAATTACATAAAAAATAAAAAATAATCCTTATTAAAAATTCCATTAAATTGACTATAAATCATGCCTCTGCAGCCAACTGCTTAGTGATGCAAAAAGAGAACAAGCACAACCACCTAAAAAAATCTCATTCATTGAGAGAGAGATAAATGAAAAATTTGAACAGCTCTTAGGCATTCCGGCTGACTCCTTGAAAAAGTTCATCAATTTGTTTTTGTCTAGCTACGCCTTAAGTAATTTTTTCTATGAAAAGCAGATGACTCTCAGTGTGGTTAATTTCCCGTACTTTCAATATCTGGATGGAGGGGGGATAAAACATTATCTTTCTTCTAAAAGAGGGATCCTTCTCTCATCCGATTAGAAGTACCATCATAAAAAGGCTAAACTGTGAATAGCTTCAGCGATACCATTACTATGTTAAATAGCTCCCGTTTTTCCAAGTAAAGAGAAGTTGCTTAGGCACGATTTTATCTATTAATGCAATGTTTATTTAATTGCTTCCGTGTCTACCTCCTCCTCATAGCAGAGGTACATTCTTATTAATTTGGCTTATCACACTAAATGTGAGATTAGTACTGCCTACCAGAAATTATCTATAATGAACTTTCACCCTCAACACTATTAACTCTTGCTCCTTAATAAACCTTCTGACCTTTGACTTCATGAACCTTGACTTTTTGCAACAAAAATTGAAATCTTTCGGAAAAGTAAAATTTTCAGAAAAATAAAACTTTGAGATAAATATAAGCCAATCTTTAGAAAAGGCTAACGTTTTTAACGAAATATTTTCTTTTAAAAGTGTTTAAAGTGTTATAATTTTTAAAAGTGATTTTTAGTGTTTTTTTTTTAAAGCTTATTTTTTAGTGAACCACCAATAAATTCTTATTCAAAATGGAACAAAGTTTGAAATATCATACTTTGAAACTATAACACTTCTACAAGATCGAAGGTCTAAAAGTCTTTTATTAAAAATAAAACTAATGATTAAAATAAAAACTTATGAGAAATATCTATCTATCACTCAATAAGTTCTGACAGGCAACTTTTGACATCTAGAACAACTGCAAAAAATTTAAGCAGATAGAATACTGATGAAGATTTTGACATTATAGTCTATAAATATTATTTAAATATTTTAGGAAAATATTTGAAAAACATTATGATTTAATATTTTTTTCGTTCAGAGATAATCTTTTATAACAACATTGATACTTACGATATTATAAGAAAGCTTTCAGATAGAAACATAAGCGATATAAAAAAATTGTGAAAGACTTATAGACAACTTACACACATCAATCCTCCAGACTGATTGCTTAAATACAACAAGTTACTTATCATAATTTCACAGAACTTATACCCATCGATCAGTATGGTAATCATGGAACTAGCTTAGACCCTCTATTTTGAATTCTCAGAAAGTAGTTCGTTAAGCTCTTTCAATACATTATTCTTTGGCCATACTATAACCACCTGGATATTCAAAAGTTAGTAAGACAGCGACCTCAGTTGACTCCAATATCGGGCTTCAGGAAGGTCATCCTGAGGAAGACCACATGAAAACTGCGAACAGAAAACAAGGCGATGATGAAAAGACACATGGATGCATAGAAGTACAAGGATGAGAGACATGAGAAACAATCTAAGAAGAAATAAAAACGAACTGAAGAACCCCAAACATATAGGTAGAAAGAATACTAGATGGAAACAATAGCCTAATACCCAGGAACCAGTACCAAAGGACATGGGACCTCTACCATTACATTTACTCCCCTTTCAAACATTGATGCAATGTCATTAAACCCAAATCAGAGAACAGCATGGATTGGTATCAACCAGGAAAGACTGAAACTAAAGAAAAAATACCTAAAGTCTTCCAAAGGACAAATGTTTTGGATAGTACTTTCAATATACATTTAAAAACAGAGGGGGCTCCACCCCCTTCAAATAAAAAGAAGTCTTACCCTTCCTGGAATGGCCAAACAGAAATCTTTAATAACAGAATTGAATTTAATGAAACTTGGGGTCAGAATAGACCTAATGAAACTTTATATGGAAGTCAACCTCAGAATCCATGGGGACCATCCCAAAATGTTCTAAATAATCCCTTAAGCATGCAGCCAGCCTCAACAAGCTGGCAACAACCCATTCCAACAATGCAACCGGGTTATAATCCATATCCATATGGACCCCCTTATGGAGGGTATTACCCGAATACCTTGTTTACACCTGCATTTCCAGCAATACCAAAAGAATTAAAGTTGTATGGAAGAGATACAAAAACACAAGCCTGGGTAGGGATTAAATTTGAAGAATACCTAACTACATTACATGAGAAAGTAAGCACATTAGGTTTAATAACAGAGCAACAGAAAATAGACTTTGCTAAAACTACAATATCTTCCGATTTTTCATTCGAAGCCGGCCAATATCTCCTTAAAGACAATAGTGTGATAATATGTTTTTTTCAACATCTTCGAGACGAATAGAATATTGGTTGTAATCCCGAAGGAGATCAAGATTGCTAAACAACTGGGAACCCTGAAATATAGAAGAAAAACTGCGAATAAACAACCTTGTTATAGTTGCACGGGGCGCTACTGATCTGGTACCTTCTTTCGGATGAGATGAAAAAGAATAGGTCCAGTAAAATTTAGAGGGACAAATAATGCCAGATTGTAAAAAAATTATAAAGTCATTTTAGCAACAGCTAAATCATCTTCGGGGAGACACTTAACATTGATATATACGGGAGGAGTATCTCCTATTTCTAACCAGTGAAATACCCGACAATCAGTAGGGGAATGTTCTTAAGGGTTTATGGTGGACATAACTAAAGGAAAGTCATTCTAAAATTGGTCACCGCAGGTATTACGAACAGGAATATTAAAACTTAAAGATAGGACTGAGCCGTCAAGAACCCGAATAGGAGCTTAAAAGCTTGTAGTAGAATCCAGGATAACATTTTGTCCATAGTCGGTAATTAAATTGAAATAATGTATGAAATTCTTTACACAAAAGCTGAGAGGATACACCTGCTACCAAAAATATACACTGGAACTCACACAGAAGAGAATGTAATATGAAAAAACGGAGTTTACAATGACTCGTTATAAATTTGCTATTGGCAGCGAAAATGAAAACGGCAGGGGGGACCATAGAAATATGACTAGCTAAGTCGTAATGCAGTGCAGTGCAGAAACAATGGCCCTGTATCAATTAAAAGCCAAGAGTCTCGCCCAAAATCTTTACCATAGTTTTAAAGTGCGGGCTAATGACGGTGCTAGCGATGACACTCACTGTTAATTTTTCGTAGGAGATGTAGGAGATAGTGTGTGAGGGAGTCAGCGTAGAACGTCTATACAAGGGTGGAAAATTCAAATTAATTTTTAGATCACCTAAACCTAGACTTATATGTTCGTATTTTGTTAACATAATATAGATACCCTCTTTGAACCTTAAACAATTGCTTAAATTGAAAATGCAGTAGACCCATCGATAAAGATGCAGAATAAGGAAGCTTCTCGGACACAAAAGGAGGTACCGAAAATGTAGCAGAACCTGGGGAAATTTGAGTGTAATCATTAGATAGAGATAAAAGATCGCTCGCTAAATTTCCCAAAAATACAAAACAGGAATCACCGGGGAGGCACAGATGCTTGTCAAATCCTCGCCAACGTCCACTTTGGCAGTCAAAGGAAAAAATCACGTAGATAGGCTGGTTATTTACTTATGAACAGTTGTTTACTAAATAAATGTTGAAAATTTTATCCTTTACTACTCCCGTAAATAGAAAAAATGAAAACCTTAAGAGCAGTATAATTTTCAAGTATAATTCTGAAAAGAACAATACATATTTATAATGAATATGGGATTGGGCGAGTTACACCTTTTTATTTAGATAATTTTATTTTGCATTGTATACCCAACCATTTTGTTTTAAAGTTTTCTTCCCTTGTCAGGAAATAAAACTATTAAGTATGAAAAAATAATTCAAATAATAATGGTGCAACTCTCCCGATCCCATATGCCAGAAAATTTCATACTTATAGGATGAACAGAAAATAGTATCGTAAATTTTTTTTTATATCTTTGAAGTATTTGAGTATATGTCTTTTTTCTGAGCATACATCAAAAATTCACCTTAGAGGATTTTAGATGATATAACTATCAATGTATTGTTCAATTTTCATGTCATTTCGACAAATATTATGTTTCCTCTTTTCAAAAATGTCACGATCAAATGTTTCTTTTAATTGCCAATAAAGACTAAGCGGATAGAGATAAAACTAATTAAATTCGGGTTTCAGCTTCCGCAGAATTTTATATCTGCATTTACTTATACTGAAGCTTCGAATATATCATAATATAAGAATCAGGAAGTTTTAAAATACAATATAAACAGATGCAATCGAAGTAGGCTTGCAACAGCATTCCATGGCGATGAAACAAGAAATGAAGAGACAATTTAAGCCTTTTGAAATTATTTTCCCTCGAAACAGACTAAGTGATTCTTTCTTACGAAAACAATATCGAATTTAATATTTTTCCTCCAAGAGAACAATTATCAATTCTGAATTTAATATTTAGTTTAAGCTCTGTAATACAAATATATAAATAGGCCTTTTAATTCATTTAATTTTGGTTGTAAATAAAATATTTCATAAACTTTCATAACTTATGTTAAACGAAATTTGCTGTTATAATTTTTTTCATATAAAAATGAAAATTTTTTAATATTAGAATTAAAAAATGTATTTTTTCATTTTGGTCATAATGACAATAAAAGTCGCTAAGTACAACTAATTGGTACTAATTTTGCATAAAAATTGTAATGTTATTTATGCAATTAGTTTATATATTCTAACGAGAGCTAAGTAGAAAATGCTTAATTCACAAAGTAAAGAACATAATTTGTAAACTTATATAATTTATTTTTAAAATTTTTTACCTAAATAAAGAAACTAAATATATTTGGTTCTATAAAATCTTGAGGGTAGTGTTATAATGTCCTTGTGGAACGATTATACGTGTTTTATGTATAAAAAAATTCAATGTAACAAATTTATTTTTTCGGAGGCTCATATTTAATTTTTATTATGAACCATTAGATAGTTTCTTGCTTTCATGATTTGGTTTCTATATGTTCAGTGAAAATTTATTTATGGCTTTGCCAAACGTCAATTTTGTAATCTATGTTAAACCAAAAAAAAAAAACTTACTTCTTGCTGTGCAAATTTTATCTCTAAGCAAATGAACCATATTTCCTATTTTACATTTTCGTATTAAATCTTTGATATTTATAGCTCCTCTTTGCTCAGATGTTTTTAGCCATTTGTAATACTCTTCTTTAATTAAAGAACCTATGAGCATGCTTTTTGAATAGATAACTTTTTTCTCACTAATTATTATTATAATAATAAAGTTCGCTTATAAGGCGTTAATATGGATTAATAGAAGACAATCTCCCTCATTTTTTCGTCAGCTGTTGAACGAATAACATTATCTTTTTAATTCCCTGATAACGCAGGCAGGGTAAAGGATTCTTCCAAAGATAAACATTATATTTCGTACATCTCACTATCGCCTAACCACTCTTATATATATTATAGGTCATAGTATCACTTACACATATATAACTTATATATATATATATATTATAACAATCTTATATATTTATTTACTAGAAATTTATTTAATGAGCTATGCTGATATTATGGTAAATATATATACTCTATAGTATTATTATATATGATATATATAAATATATAGCAATTTATATTTATATATAATAGGTGAAATGAAATAATATATATATACTTTATATATTATAAATATAGTACATACTAAGTAGTATAAGTATATGGATTTAGAAAGCTGTTAGAAGCATATTATATATAATATTATACTATATCTATCTAATACTATATTCAGTATAGTTATATGTAGGCTAATCCAGACAATAATTTGTATTTGAGTTAAGATTTGATATAAAAAATAACTAGTGCTCATATATATCAAATGTCAGCGTCGTCGGCGTTACATAGGGTAGGGTGGGCTGGTAGCTGCCTAACCGCAAATATTTTCTGACGTCTCTCTCCTTCTGACAACCTGCCTTCTCTAAAAACAACACTAAACACTACACAAAAAAATAATTATATATTATATATATTATATATAATATTATTATAAAATAAGTATAATACATTTAAATATAAATACTATATTAAATTAATAATTAATATATAACTTATATAAAAATTTTAAATATATAAATATGTAAAAAAATTAAAAAATACTAATAAAAAAAATAAAGAAACAAAAATTATAATTATAAAATAATAAAATAATATATAAATTAAAAAGAAAAAAAGACAACACCGTATACTTTTTAAATAATAAATAAAATTAGATTACTCAGGTATTATATATATATATATATTATAAAATAATTATATATATATAAATATATATATAAATTATTAATATTATATTTGTGAGAATAATATATATTTCGACACTAACTATTCAAGCTCAGTCAAACTTTTACACCCTATAGAAAATGTTTTTGGAAAAATTGTCCTGACGTTATGTGAAAATTTAAATATGGGGAAACGAGGGAATGGAGGAGCTTGTTAAAAAAAATGGTTTATCTAACTGTTTGCATGATCCGTTTCGCCTTCCAGTCTTCCCCAAATCCCCTTCCGCCATTTTTCTTGCAAAATTTTCCCCCCTCCCAGCATCGCCATTCTTCTGTCATCCGGTGTATCCCTTCGTGGGGAGTTTATTTTCAATTTATTTATTTTAACTCTTTTTTTTTTTATTTTTATCAAATATTAAGTGGAAAAAAATTCTGGGAAGAAAAGGGAAATTACCTATAGAGTTATATAATATCTAAAGTATGAAGGATATATTTATTAACATCTCTTTATTATATATTTTGTTATATATACCTATAGGCTATATGATATATATATATATAGAGTATTGATATATTATTATATATAGGTGATATATATAGAGTTTACACTACTAAATAATTATTGAAATATTTTATAAAACGTATAAATTATAAATTAACCAGCCAACCTAATAAGTATTGTTGGTGGTGTGTGTGTGTTGTGTGGTGTGTGTGTGTGATATGTGTGTGCTGTGTGTGGAGTGTGTGTGTGTGTGTGTGATGTGTGTGTGTGTGTGTGTGTGGTGTGTGTGTGGATGTGTGTGTGTGTGTGTGTGTGGTGTGTGTGTTAGTGGTGTGTGTGTGAGCTGTGTGCTGCTGTCGTGTGCTGTGTGTGTGGTGTGTGTGTTGTGGTGTGTGTGTGTGTGTGTGTGTGTATGTGTGTGGTGTGTGTGTGTGTGTGTGTGTGTGTGTGTGTGTGTGTGTAAGTAAGTTGTCAGTGATGTGGTTAGTGTGTGTTAATTGATTTCACAGCACACACAATAATTTATCGCATATTGAGAGAAGGTAAATAATAAAGGCACTTTAATAAAGAATTTATTTAGTTAGGAACTCCAGATTCTTAGCAAAAAGAATTTTAACACTAATTAGATTATATTTTTCTTTTAATAATAATATAACTATTATTTTTTATAACTATAATTAAAAAAATTAATAATACATATTAATATGACTATCACTAAATGATGCATTTTATTTGCCATTAGATTTATTATACGATCTATTTAAAAAGCCTTTTGGGATCAAAAATGACTATTTACGTTATCTTTCAGAAAGTTCTGATAATGTGTTAATTAACTCGATTTTAAAAGTATAATACAGAAAGAACTAGACTAGCAACTTGGTACCAAAACTTACCACACACAAGATATTAAAAGCAGGGATGGCAATTTTGGTGATTTTTTTGTAATTTTTTTTTTGATTTTTTTTGAATATTTTTGATTTTTCTCTGGATAAATCGTAACGTCACGCGAAATATAAATTGCAAGTTACAAATTATATATCGCGTGACGTTACGAATCTGAAAAAATAGAAAAAAATCAAAAAAATCAAAAAAATAATTGATTTTTTTTAAAAAAATCAAAAAAATCACCAAAATTGCCATCCCTGATTAAAAGTATTTGACGTTTCCTTTAAATATTTTGATATTTATTAAAATTTAATAGTAGTACTAGTAGTATTTTTATGAAATCAGCTTAGAGTATGTCATTAAGTGGATGTGTAGTTTAGAGTGTGTCAACAAGTGGCAGTGCAGTTTAGGAAGCACTGATAAGTTCAAGTTTGTGCCACTAAGGAAAGACTCCTGAAAGGAAAGAAATACTGGACAGCCTAAACGAGGAACTCTACATGAACAGAAACAGAAGAAATTCGTTTAATTCATGATTATTGGACTCGCTTAATAACTACAATCCAGGCAATTAGGTACATAAAACAAAAAATATTCTTTTTTGATAGATGGGTACAGATGCTTTTCAGAAATGAGAGAAAAACTTCTATATTTTCAAGACTTTTGTAATAGTGTAGATCTTATTCTTTGTCTTCAAGGAAGTACAGCACGGCACAACACCTTTTGAAAGAATATTTTCCGTTATGAATAGTATGTGATCAAAGAAGAAATCTAGGTTGTCTTGACACAATGAAGGTTATGTTAGTTGTATGACAAAAATGTATCTTGGAGTGTGGAAAGCTTAATAATAAAGTTTTTTTCTTCTGTCATTGAAAAATAATGGTTAAATCAATATGTTTATGCAATTATTTTTTTTTATTGTCCTATTAAAATTTTCATCCGGTTTTGCGTTTCCAATGTACCGTATTTGTCTCGAAGAAATAAGGTCAGCCTATCCCAGATTCATACCAAAGATTTTCAGCTTGTCTAGTATCATCCTCTTTAATTTTCATATAATTTCATTCTTGCGAAGACAATAACTTATTAACATAAAATTAATATGTAGAATAAGTTGAGTGATTACTGATTTCCTTAATGTCATATATATATATATATATGGTCAGCCTATTTAAAAATCTAAAATGTAAGTTTATATGATAAAAAGAAATATTATATATTAATATATATACTATATAATTATATATTATATAATAATAATTAATATATATATATGATGATATACTTATGTTAATATTAATATAATATATATATATATATAATATATTATATATATATACATATACTAGTAAGTTATATATATATTAATAATAATATATATATATACTCATAGTAAATAATAATATAATAATACTATAATATAATATACTTTATATATATATATAATGGGAGGTAAAAAAATAATAATAAGGAAATTGGGAAATAATCTCCTTGGCTTGTACAGGTGCCTCCGTGCCAAAAAAAAATTTTCAAGTACTATACTTCCTAGTGATCATATGAATATAATGATATATATCTTTACCTACTTTTATCACTTAAATATATATATTTAATTAATATATCTAATATAATATATGATTATGATAATTATATATATATTACACTGAAAATAATATAATATATTTAATTATATATATATATATATATATTATATAAATAATATATATATATAAGTATATATATATATTATATTTATATACTATATATATATAATATATTTATTGATTATATATATAGTATATCATTATTGCGTATAATAATCCATAACCTTTCCCTTCATTTCTATAGTTATTAAATTATATGTATTTAATAATTTTATAAATATAAAAACTAAACCCATATACTTTATTTTATTGTAAATAATGTGATATTTAATCTTACTTTCTAATACTCAAAATTCATTTGTTTTCAGTTAATTTGTGTATAATTAGATGTTTTAATGTCAATTAGTAGAAAATGATGTCCAAAATAAGATACAAAACTCGTCTCTGAAGACTTGCCAAATTGTAAATAACGTTCAGTGAGTGATTAGTAATCCATTTGTCATTATAGAGATTGTTACAGTCGTCTGAAAATGAGATAATGTCAAAAATATTGAGAGAGGTATATACTCAGAGATTTTGAGGAAACAGATTTGGGATAAGGATTTTGTGCTGTTAATCCCCAAAAGGCGCCAATACTGAGATGAGGGTATAGGAACGTGATTCACATGGAGGTTGTGGATTAGTAGGAAGTGTGAGTCAGGATCATGGC
>JABUQX010110435.1:5000-7500 GCA_015478945.1 Trachelipus rathkii | reverse complement strand
GCCCACACGGAACGGGAGCTCGGATCCAAAAAAAATTCCTCAAACACGCAGGTAGGGGCTTCTAAGTGACACTATGTAAAATTATCATCTGAATTTAGGTGTGTTGGTGATTTGTGAATTGAAAAATTATATATTTTCTCCCATTGAAAAAACTGATCCAAGTGAACCTGGCTTGAACCCGATCCTAATTCTAACTTATACCAATATACTTAACTTAAACCTATACCTAACACTAACCTAACTCCTAATACCTAATTTCGCCCCTAAATAAAAAGAATCATTAAAAGAACCTTATATCTGCGTAGCAACTTGACAACAATTTTACATGTATCATAGATGCTAAGGTTTGTCTACCTGTAAAAATTTTGTTGTTTTTTGAATGACCGAGCTTTCCGGCTATTCCGTGTTGGCATGGTGAAAGGTAAAAAATCTTTTGTTCCATTTTGTTTTATATAATATATAGTATATATATAGTATATTATGATTCAATTCATGATATCTATAGTGTATTATATATAATCTACTGCAGATTAGTCATATATATATACATAAACGGTATGTATGTATATTATACCATTAAATATATTTGATTATATATATATATATTAATAAATATTATATAATATATATATTATTATTTATTATATAGTATAATAGGAACTCACTATATATAATATATATATATTATAAATTTATTAGTTATATATTGTGTTGTAAATCCATTTTTTAATTAGTGACATAGTTATTCATATCTCAGGTTTCGGTCACTAATAAATATTAAGCAGCTACCGTCCGATATATGAGTAGGAATTCGATTTGCTGAATGGCTGGTTCCAAATGTTTAGTGCGGAAAATGTAAAAAAAAAAAAAAAAAAAAAAAAAAAAAAAAAAAAAAAACTACAATAGCTACAGCGAAAAGGAATACATTTTTTGGAATCCTGGTAAAATCTTATTACAAAAATGTAACAAAAAAATAATAAATAAAAAAATTATTGTTTATAATTATAGTAATATGATTAAAAGTCCTGGTAAAAGAGACCTTTTATTGGTTATTCGTTAAAATAAATAGACTTTCCTGTTAATTTGATTTTTTTTAATATTGTAATACCTCCAAGGGTATACATAATAATATATACGCACCGATGGCAGGAAGTCGGGGTCTCTCGGCCTTCGGGGGAACGGGGAAGGACTAATTCCCCCCTCCGGGAAGGGTTGGTCTACGGAACCCCCGCTCTTTGGTATTGGGTGTCGCGGGGGTTCCCTCCGCCCGCTACCCTTACGGGGTATGAAAACGTCTCCTGTGTTCCTTCGTCGGCTCGAGCCCCTAAATTGCCGTGTAATTCCATATACATATAAATATTATATATATAATATATTATATATTAATAAATATATATATATATATTATAATAATATATATTAATATAATATATATATTTATTATATTATATTATAAATTATAATATATATATATATATATATATATATATATATATATATATATATATTCATTATATGCCCTCTAGTACCAACATCAACAATATAGACAAAATTTACTTTATCTTAATTATTTTATTTTTTATTGTTTTACATTTCCTTACTACAATTATACAGGGTTCCAAAAATGTACTCCTTTTCGCTGTAGCTATTAGTAGTTTTTGAGATATGTGATTGAGATATTTGTGGCTTTAAATACACTGGATTTAACCTTATAATTATATAATATTATATTATAATATTATATATATATATATTAATTATATATATATATATATATAATATATATATATTAATTTAATATATATATTATTATAATATATATATTAATATTCCTTTACTTTATATATATATTCTATATAATAATATTATATATATATATATATATATATATATTATATTATTAATTCATATATTAATATATTATTATGTTATATATATATATATACATATTAATATATATATATCAGTATTATATTGTATAAAATTTACTATAATAAATAATAAATTAATACCAAAAATAAGTATATAATATCAAGTTCTGTAATTGCTCTTAAAATATTTAATTTGATATATTTTTTTCATTTATTAAAATTTA
Source organism: Trachelipus rathkii (assembly GCA_015478945.1). NCBI lineage: Eukaryota > Metazoa > Arthropoda > Malacostraca > Isopoda > Trachelipodidae > Trachelipus > Trachelipus rathkii. Next base: position 5,405 of record JABUQX010110435.1, on the reverse strand, counting down.
AGCCCCCCACTAAACCCGTTATTTTCCCTTATATTAAAAAATAAATTTTTTTACCCCCCAGGTATTTTTTTTTCTTTATAAATCTAAATTATTCTTATTAATATCTTTATATTATATATTTTTTAACCATTTTTCTGCTATAAACTTTTATTTATTATGTATATGTTATTTTAACATACCATTTATAAAATATAATATTTTATATAATAATTTTATACTCATAAAAATTCACAGATAATATATCCGCCAATTGGCTTTGGGCACCGGATTAAGTCCTATTTTAATGTACAAAAGCAGGGTTGCAGTAGCCGTTAATTTTTTCCTTTTTCTTTCAATTTTGCACATAATCTTATATTATTTATTATGTAATAATTTCAATTTATTTGAACCAACTTTACACGAAAA
>JABUQX010110434.1:12500-20000 GCA_015478945.1 Trachelipus rathkii | reverse complement strand
GAAGAGGGAGAGAATATTGGGGAGCGGTGAATCATCTTCAAGGAGAACCTTTTCCGTCCCAAGAAAGAGGATCCTATAGAGAGAGTTGAAATACAAACAATAACAACAACCATCCGGTTTTAGAAGAAGCCAAAGTAAACAAAGAATTCTTTCGAGAGATGAAAGGACTTCTTAAGACGCTTACCAAGGTCGCAGGACAGCTCAGTGAAGCATCTGCCAAACCGACTCAGAAAGAAGAACAGCCACCATCTCACAATAGAAGAAATGCTCCTAGAGAACGAAGACAAGGCAACGCTGTAAGCGCCGAACTGCTGGGGGAATTGTGTAAGCCCCACGCAAGATTCCTACATCGAAGCTACACGTGTCATTCGGAATATTGCCCCATGTATTCATTGGTATACCCGCCAGCGAGAGAAGGTCCATCCCCTGCGTCAAACCCCCAAAGAAGGCAGGGAAACGCGCCAGAACCCCCTCCCCACAGGAGTTAGGGGGAGGTAAATATTTTAAATGAATATGGCAGTATTTTTTATTCTGGAGATTTAGCTGTATTAAATAATGCCCATAGGCCAACTAAAAGGTTAATAATAATAATAATAATAATAATAATAATAATAATAATAATAATAATAATAATAATAATAATAATAATAATAATAATAATAATAATAATAATAATAATAATAATAATAATAATAATAATAATAATAATAATAATAATAATAATAATAATAATAATAATAATAATAATAATAATTTAGTTTTGAATAATTTTAAAGGTACTGAGCAAAGAGCTCTATTGCATGTACCAGATCATTCTCCTTCGATTGAAGCTCTGAGTGTTCCGATTACTGATAAGAGTATCGATGTGACCCATACGATACCAACACCTGCCTAATGGCTCCGAAAATATATCTACGGAAACTTCGATGAGAGAAATTCCTATTATAAATAATATTAATGAGGTAAATAATGTAGAAATTATAAACTTCATACTATTGTTGAGAAAATATCAAAGAGAGTTTTTATTCTACACTCTGGTAGTGAATCTGATAGGTGGGGTCGATAATATATCGATAACCGATCAAATCAAGGCTGCTAACGATACTGTAATAAACATATATTCCAGCGAAAACATTACCATAGATTTAGGTTTAAAAAGAATGTATAATGTTGAATTTTTAACAACTAAATTACCTATATGTAGTTTGGGAATGCCTTTTCTAAAGAAATTTGGTTTTAATATAAATTTTTAATTAAATATGTTAAAGGACTCTCAGAGCAAGGAATATATAAATTCATATAATAATGCGATTTGTAAGGAAAAGGCTTAATTCACACTTTCTCAATTTTCCTCTTCTATAGCTTCTAATGAACTTTTTAACGATATACCAGTAATTAATAATCTTATAAATGAATATAAACATTTATTTGTAAATTCCTATTTTCCTGAGAATTTTAAACTTGGGGAAGCTCAGCTCAAAGTTTGGTCGGACTGTTCGAAGAATTTGAGAGTGGGGAGAACGAGAAATGAAGCTTAAGAGGAGAAATGGGAAAAAATTTGATTTACGGGGAGTAAGGAAGACTCACATCCTTCTGCTCAATTTTGGAAAAGATAGCTTTCGCTTGTTTTCCTTACAACGCTAATATAACGGGTAAGCCATAAAGATCAAAGTGAGACGAATTCCCACACAAGCTCATTTGAACTCGAATTAAGAGAGTTATTAAATTTAGTAGGAGCGAAGTTTTAAGAGAGCGCCATCCCCATTGTAGTTTTTTTTCCGAGTTTTCGTTAAAATTTGAGAAGTTGAAGTGTAGTGTTAAAGTTATTCATCTGCGAGTTTTGTTTATATGTATTAGTATTAAAATTTAGTAGAGCGGAAGTTTTAAAAGAAGAGCGCATCCCAATGTAGTTTTCCGATATTGACGGATTCTTTAGAGTAAGGAGTGAAGGTCGTATAGAGGATTGTTGTACTTGGGCGATTAGGCCAGCGCTTACTCTGCGCGTGAAAAAGATATATTTAGTTCGTTCCATGGACAAAGATTTTTTCTAAATTAGATTTGAAGAATGGTTATTATCATTTCCCGATTACCGAATCAGATCAGTGGCTTTTTTAGTATTGTACTTATGATTGGTATCTTATCTCTTACGCAATTACTAATGGGTTTTTTAAAATTCTAGTTTCTATTATGTGGGCAAGCTTACCATTGTAAGTAGTGGTTTGAGTCCATTCAGGAGTCGAAGTTTCGATGATATTTTGAGTGATTTCACTGTCTACAGGTGACATATTCATAAAAATGCACACGAATATAAATGTTTAAATAGAAAGAAATGAGAATTTGCGATAAAAAGGTTAAGCTACATAGGTTTTCAATTAACAGAAGATGATATTTCACCATTATCGGAAAAGGTTAAGGAAACAATTAACATTCCTCGTCCATTAACAATAAAGCAAGTTCGTTCTTTGGAAAAATATCGTTTTACCGTCAGAATATACCCTGCTTCACAAATCTCACACTGCCTTTATATAGTTATTTAAAGGAAAGAATAGTTCGAAAAAAAAAAAATTCTTGGTCGATCGCACCGAGAAGTCATTTATAGATATAAAACAGCGATTAGCCACGACTTCCGACTTAGGTTTCCTGGCCGTAGACAAGCTCTCAAAGTGGTACATTTATGCAGATAATTAAGCTTTTTAATACGGATGAATCATTGTCGGATAAAGATGACGAAGACACTTCTGTCTGCCATTTTTGTGGTGTTGTCTTTTTAATGCTACAGAAGAATGCTATTGCCTGGTAAATAAGCTTAATTGGGAACTAACAAGTTATTTTAAAAATACGTATTTTGCTGGGAGAGCGTACGCATATACAAGTGCTCACGCGCATTTTTGTATAAAGTAAACCACGCTAATGACGTACAGAACTACAATGCAAGGGAGCTGAGGGAACTGGCAATCTTGAGCACTTTCAATATCAAGATGAAGTTGATCACCGAGAATCAAAATGCTTTATTAAAATATTTACTTGCAAATAATATTTAGCAAGAAAATAATGTTGGCGTGATGACAAATGCATTCCCAAATGGGGAAGGCTGTGACTCCACCCACTTAGCTACTACATCCAATGAGCAGCCATCGAAGATTACTACATCCTCTGAAGTACTCGCCAGTTGATCTGTCTGCTCTAAATGAAAATAGTAACAGCGCTGATGCGGCTTTCTTGGAAACTGCAAAAGTAAACTTAATAACAACTTTCGATAAAAAAGAAAATATTAGCTGCACATTTTAAAAAAGATTTAGACTTCGAAGAAATTAAACAAAACCAACAGTCAGATAAGTACCTTAGTGATCTGGTGGCGAAGAAGGAAAAAACGACTTTGGAGTTGATAAAGCAGAAATACTTTTATAGCAAAAAAGAGATAGAATTAATAGTAGACTTCTCTTTAAACTACTCTAGAGTTTTTGTGCCTGAAAATTGTGTGCCTAGAGTAATCAGCGAATATCATAATAAAGGACAGTTAGGCGTGAATAGGACTCTCATTTGCATGAAGAATGAGTTTGTGTTCCATCACATGAATAAAAAGGTGAAGCAATTTGTCCGCACTTGCTCCGCTTGCCAGAAAAATAAAACGGTAACTGGCATCAGTCCTAATTAAGGAGTTTATAAAGAAACTACCATGAAGTTTGTAACAGTCCATGTGGACATTTTTAATTTATGACAGAGTCTATTTATTGACCTTTTTAACGGTACTCGTTACCGAAAAAAAAAATAATATAGGGTATCTCTATGGACCATAAATAGATATTCTAGTCTAGGGATTTGTTAATTTAGGTTATATATATATATATATTATATATATATATATATAATATTATATAGTTATAATATATTATATATATATATTATACATATTATATATATATATATATAATATATATATATCTAATATATATTAATCATATATATTTATCTGGGAAAGAATGTACTTTTCATTAACAGCAAATTTCTTCAATTTCGCATTTCTATATCTCAAAAACCTACAAATAGCTATGGGAAAAGTGGATGAATAGCATTGCTCGGGGATAGACGATATAGGGTGATAATGACGCGGTAAGGGCGGAGGTAAGGATTATGAGTTACGGCACTGTGATAGCCAATTTTAGTGCGGAAATGTTTATAAAAATAAAAAAAATAAATCTCAAAAACTAAAATAAGCGAAAGCCGAAAAGGAATACATTTTGGAATCCTTGTAAAATGTTATTAGATAGTAAATGTAAAAAAAAATAGAAAAAAATAAAAAAATTATGTTAATAATATGTAAATAATTAAGAGGCGCCTATTTAGAGACCTTTATTGGTTACTCGTTAAAAATAAATAGACTTTCTATAATTTTTGCTTTTTTTTTTTTTTTTACTAAGAATACCCAAGGGTATACGCAACGATGGCAGGAGTCGGGTCTCTCGCTTCGGGGAAATAGCGGGTAGGACTAAATTCCCCTTGCGGGGAGGGTCTCGAACGTCCCGCTCTTTGGTAATTTTGGGTGTTCGCGAGGGTTCTCCGCCGCCTCCTACGAGGGATATGGAAAGCGTCCCCCCCTGGTGTTCGCCGTCGGCTCGAGCCCCCTACATTTGCGTGTAATACTTTAACAAATAATATATATAAATATAATATATATATATATATAATAATATTATATATATATAGTATATATATATATATATATTATAGTATATAATATATATATAATATATATATATTATATTATATATATATATATATATATATATATATATTTATGTCCTGCCATGCTACTAAGAAAAAAATAGCGCCATTATGTTAATTTAATTTATTTATTATTATTTTTTTATATTATTAAGGCATTTTTTAATAAATTTTACAATTTTTTTTTTTTTTTTTTTTTTTTATTTGAACATTTTGCCGCACTAAATTGGACAGGGGCATCAGCAATGTATCCTTATTGCCTGTAGCTATTGTAGTTTTTGAGATATCTGATTGAAAAAATTATATTTTGCTGTTAGTCATAATAAGCCTATATTTATATATATATATATATATATATATATATAATATTATATATATATATATTATATATATATTAATAATATATAATATATTATATATATATTATATATATATATATATATATTATATATATTATTATAATATATATATATATCTATATATATATAATTTGTAAAGGTATTACACGGCAGTAAGGGGCTCGACGGGGGACAGACGGGGGGACGTTTTCCATCCCGTAGGTGAGGGGGCGGAGAAACGCCCCGCGACACCCAAATACGAAAGAGGGGGGTTCGCGAGACGGGCTCACCGGAAAATGGGTGGAAATGTCCTACGCCTATCGTTCGCGCGCGGAAGCTGAGAGACCGACAACTGCCATCCCTGCGATTTACCCTTGGGTATTCTTTAGATAAAAAAAAAATTATAAAAAAAACAAAAAAATACTTTACTTCTGCTGTCTGACAATGGCTTCGGAAAACTTTTCTAAAATTTTGTCCGCCTACAACTTCTTCTCAAAGAGTAACGTGCATAAATACGAAAGGAAATGATTCCTATAACGTCCTGCTCTTGGAAGTTTACTTTTAATTTTTCCCCACTCACTCTCTATTGTGTTTGTATGGGCTTTAGTTTCGGGATCTACGAAATGTAACGAATGATTCACTTTTAGGTGAATTAGGTCCAACTCATTCAAATTTCTATATTCCCTCCATTCATCTGTAATTACAGTTGTGCTAGGGGCTACATATTATTCAAGAATTTTACGTAAAGTTTCGCTATTTCTATTTACACTGGCACTAAAAAACATTTCTTGAAACCTCTTTCAATACTCCTACAACCCATTATCCTTGTTTTAAAAAATCCTTTATTATATTTCCGTCCTTCCAGATATCGGACTCTCAATTTTAATACGTTATTTTTCCCCTCAAGTTTTGTTTTGAATTTATAAATCTGCACAGACACAAACCTCACAATGAAAACAAAAATAAATTAATTTTACTACGAACTTTTCCTTGAAATTTAGTAAGCTTTAACAACACTGAAGACGGGAAATTCGCTAGAAATAGATTAACAATTGGAAAAATGATAAGTAAGCGAGATTTTTTTAATATTAATTTAAAAAAAAACCTCTTAGGGGCAGATTCGTAAACAGCAATCATTTCGGGACATTTGAACATGAATTTGTCTTTTCTTCTTATAATTGAAAAATTTTTCTTACACTTATTTTTATGCACTTCTTTATACTTGTATTAAACCTTCTAATTGTTAATAGGCTAACAATTCAATATCATTTTCATTTAACAAAGTTGCATTTTCGATACTTAAAGGAAACGACATCTTACTCAATAACTTCGGCAGGCAAAAGACTGAAATAATTATCACTCAGAATTCAGTAAGCGATAGAAATTTCCGCAAAGTAAACTAACACCTACAAATAGTTTACTATATTTTCGAATTAACAACTTCAAAACACTATTCCCTATAATTTTTACATTAATCTTTTTATATTTACTTCTCATTTATAATAATTAAAATTAATAAAATTTCATTTGATCAAAAGGTCAATAGGTCGACTTTTCTCGCTTAATTTACCTAAATGGGAAAGGGATACAAATAACCTATTACTTGATTGAACCGATATATCAAGTAACTTATTCGAGTTGCCAGTCAAAGAAATAAATATTCGGGAGAAATATTAAATGCATTTATTCACGAGCTCTTTCCATTCTGTGGAATTCCTCAGATGATTGTTTCTGACTTAGGTGCACCAGGTTTCATCAGTCGCCTGCTTGAGGAAGTCTGCAGAGCAGTGGAAATAGCACACCGGACCACTTGTAGTGCAAACCCAATGGTAAACGGATTAATAGAGGTCCAACATAGGAATCTACTGGCTTGTCTAAGGTGTATGTTGCAATCATATGAATTAAGCCCATCAGACTGGCCGAGCCTCTTACCTATGGTGTTGTTCACTCTGAGACTCAATTGACGTTTGGTCAAAATTTATCAACACGAGTGGGTTAGTCGATCCTGCTTCGGATGCATTCTCTATAGAGTATAATGCATATGTAAAAAAAAAAAGCTAGCAGCCCTTTTATCACAGCCGATGGCTACTCACACCAATTATAAAAATCGTCATGTATTTGTGCCAAAAAACTTGCACGAAGCAAAGTTTGTGTCAGTAAGGCAGACACAGTTATGTCGGCAAATTAGCACCTCGCGATATCGACCCTTTCAAAGTCATAAAAGTGAATAAACAGAACGTACTTATCGAGAAAAATGGGAAGAAACGTTCGCATATATTATAACTTAGTAGATTTAAAAAGAGAAAGATGGTAAAAATGCCTGTTAAAATGGTGTTCCACAGAAATGGTTAAAAATGTTTTCTTCCGTCAGGAGCGCTATGATTTTATGTGAAAATTATTGTTTTACTCTCTAACTTTAGTAGCCACTTTCTCCTCTATC
>JABUQX010110434.1:0-7500 GCA_015478945.1 Trachelipus rathkii | reverse complement strand
AAAATTTACTAAGCTTCAGAAAATAAAGATAAGTTAACTTTTTAAGAAAATTCTTTGGTGGCAAGCTTCTGGAATTAAGCCAGAAGCTTGCCACTAAAGGATTTATTAATATAAAACCTAACTTAACTTAAACTTTCTGTACTTAGAATTTTTAGAAACTTAGAAATTTTTCCGGTCTCAAAAATGGTGTAAGGGTCGCTTCTACAGTATTAACCATTATTAATATATATATTCATATATATAATATATATATTATATATATAATATATATATATATATATAATTATATATATATATATATATAATAATATAATATATATTAATAATAATATTATATATATATAATATATATATTATATAATTTTTTAATTATTTAAAAAAAATAAAAATATAATATATATATATATATATATTTATAATATTTAGCAATTAAAATTTGAATTTAATGAGTATCTTATTATCCAATAAATTTTGAGGTATTTTAGAAAACTTTATTAAAATTAATATTGTAGGTATGTGAAAGACAATTGTATGAATACTAACAAGGCTACTTATTTTATATTTTGTAAAGATGGGCTATGCGGCTATTAAATAAATCCCTTCCATCAAATTTTTTTCTTAGAAGTAAATTATTAATTCCGGTTCCGGCCGGAATTTGAAAAAATTCGCGGCCGGAACCGGAACTGAAAAAAATGTCAAATCAGGCCGGAATTCCGGACCGGGACCGGAAATTCCCGGATACCACCTCTAATAATATATATATATATAATATAATATATATATATAATATATATATATATATATATTATATATCATATATATTATATATAGTATTATATATATATACATATTAATATATATATATTGTTATATATTATAATATATAATATATTGTTATAAATTATATAAAATTATAGGATCCAGTTCACTGGTGGATTAGAAAACATCCCGTAATATATATATGTGATGGAAACCAAATGGGACTGCGCTTCAAATGTCAACTCCTTTTGAAAGAGAAAATTTAAAGGAGTAATTAAGTGCCTATCAAACTTTGCCTATTGAATTCATGCAATGATAAACACATTAGGTAATATAACGTTATATAGTTAAATAGAAAATGGTTGATATATATCACTAGAGATGTCTCACGAACTCTTCTGTAATTAGAGATTCTCACAAACTCCTTCTGTGATTATAGATATCTATCAACTAAACTCTTCTAGGATTTAGAGGTGTCTCACGAAACTTTCTGTGATTTCAGATATTCCCACCAACTCTTCTTTGCATATAGGAGATGATCTAGCGATACTTCTGTGATCAGAGATGTCTCATTGAACTTTCTAGTGATTAAAAGACTCTCACGAACCTTTCAGTTATTAAAGATGTCTCACGAACTCTTCTGTAATTAGAGATTCTCACGAACTCTTCTGTGATTAGATATGTTTCACTAACTCTTCTGTGATTAGAGATGTCTCACGAACTCCTCTGTCATTAGAGATGTTTTACGAACTCTTCTGTGATTAGAAATGTCTCACAAACACTTCCGTGATTAAAGATGTCTCACGAAATCTTCCATGATTAAAGATGTCTCACGAACTCTTCTGTGATTAGATATGTCTCACGAACTTTTCTGTAATTAGAAATGTCTCATGAACTCTTCTGTGATTAGATATGTTTCACTAACTCTTCTGTGATTATAGATGTCTCACGAACTCCTCTGTCATTAGAGATGTTTTACGAACTCTTCTGTGATTAGAAATGTCTCACAAACACTTCCGTGATTAAAGATGTCTCACGAAATCTTCCATGATTAAAGATGTCGCACGAACTCATCTGTGATTAGAGATGTCTCAAGAACTCTTCTGTAATTAGAGGTGTCTCACGAACTCTTCTGTGATTAAAGATGTCTCACGAACTCTTCTGTGATTAGAGATGTCTCACGAGCTTTTCTGTGATTAGAGATGACTCACAAACTCTTCTGCTATTAGATAAGTCTCACGAATTCTTCTGTGATTAGAGATGTCTCACGAACTCTTCTGTGACTAGAGATGTTTCATGAACTCCTCTATCATTAGAGATGTTTATATCAACCCTTCTGTGATTAGAGATGTCTCACAAACACTTTCGTGATTAGAGATGCCTCACGAAATCTTCTGTGATTAGAGATGCCTCACGAACTGATCTGTGATTAGAGATGTCTCACGAACACTTCTGTGATTAGATTGTCTCACGAACTCTTCTGTGATTAGAGATGTCTCGCCAACTCTTTCGTGATAAGGGATGCCTCACGAACTCTTCTGTGATTAGAGATGTTTCAAGAACTCCTCTGTGAGTACGGTACTTGAAGAAATGGGCAAACGATCATGTCTAGGTTCTGTTTAAAACTTCAAAGAGCTGGAGTGAGGAAGGATGAGGCTATGTAGGCTATGTATTTGTTGTAATAGTGACAGTAAAATGAGTGATGAAATATTTCATCGACCAGAAAAGATTGGAAAGAGTCGGTGAGAAGAGAACGTAACAGTTAATAAGACGAAAAACCAAACACTCACCCTTTAAGGAAAACTGCCTGAGTGGAGCCGCCACAGATATGAAATGCATTCTTCGTAGAAGGAACAAATGACACCACAAAACAAAGCAAGCAACTTGAAAGTTTGGTTTGAAAAGGGATCAATTTTAGCATTCCAAGAAACTTCACTAGAAAAGGAATTACCAAGAATATTAATGAAGACTGGAAAGTAAATATAAGATAAGATTGCAGAGAGACACTAATACATGCCCAAATTGGGAAGGTTGATAATCAAAGTATTACAATTATATAATAATATACTTATATAAATAAATAATCAAATATATATATATAAATATAATATAAATATATATAAATATATTATAATATATATATATATATAATATATATATATATAATATATATATAAATATATATAATAATAATATATATAAATATACTATATATTTGTGCAATAAAACGCAATAATTTTTGTATTTTTCAAAAGTCCTTAAGTGGGTTTGAACCCTTACCCCATTGAGATGGTACTCCAGAGTGTTAACCTCGAGACCACGATTGGCTAAAAGGAAACCCATCAATTTACCTCTGAAAGCTTAGCCTCCCAAGAGGGAGCGAAGGCGTGTCTTGGACATCTAACCTCGACGGCTCCCGCTAGACACCAGGTCAGGAGACGACACTGAGTTATTTTTAATAAACACTATTAGTATTCAAAGATATGCTGCATAAATGCCAACATATATAAGTGTCCGATAATAAAAAATTACCCAGTGTTGCCCTGACCCGGAGTAAGTTAGCGGAGAGGCACCGTCGGAGGTTAGGGTGTCCAGACACGCTCCTCCTCTTGAGGAAGCTAAGCTTTCAGATTGGTAAAATTGAACATGGGTTACCTATTTAGTAATCGATATGGTCAAGGAATCCGGTAACACCTCTTGGAGTCTTATACATTCAAGGGTAAGGTATCAAAACCCCCTAATAAGACCATTCATAAATATATATATAATATTATAATAATATATATATATATTATATATATAGTATATATATAATATAGTATATATATATATATATATATATATAATATATATATTATATATATATTAATAATTTATTTATTATAATATTTTTTTCGAGGAAAAAAATTGTTTTTAATTTTTTTTTTTTTTGGGGGGGGCATTTGTGTCTTGTTTCTGTTTTTTTTCTTTTATAGGTACTTTTGTTCTATAGTTTTTAAATTATTTTCATTTTTTTTTTTCACTTTCATTTTCATATTTCATAAGAGATGAGGAGGTTACCAGATCTGTGTTATTGTTTGGCGTTTGATTCCTCAATGAATGTGGATAAAGGGAGCCCAGTCCCTTCTTAATATTTTTAGCGTGTTTCTATTTTCTCAGTTATCAATCTAATAGAAAGGATAACATTTTATTTCTCTCTCAAAAACTACTTCCAATTTCTGAAAACGTGTTAAGCAGTATCTTCGCTACCACCTCGCGTTGAATTGCCTCATTAATATTGCGGCGTCAGATTGAGTACCCTATATGGAAGTAACATCTCACAAACATCATGGGTTGGCATCCACTTTCATACAGCAAAGCCTTTTGAAGACTTTTCGTACTTATCAGACTCTACATCCTCTCCTCCTACTCTCTCTCTCTCTCTCTCTCTCTTTCTCTCTCTCTCTCTCTCTCTCTCTCTCTCTCTCTCTCTCTCTCTCTCTCTCTCTCTCTCACTCCAGCCTCTCTACCCGTTGATTTGTGACCTTGACTCTCTATTATTCAAAGAACTTAGGGACAATGACAATTGTTCCAGTTCGCATACCTACCTCCATCGAGAGAGCGTCACGTGCAGCAACGCTTTTATAACATTCCCATCCTATCTCTAACCAGCTATTCTCAATCGTTTAATGCTCAATTCATTGCATAGAAGTTTGGAACACAATCCTTTTGATCTATTTACCCAACTGCTTTTGACTTGAACACTTTCAAATACCTTGGATCGGAGCATGTTGGCTTTTAGCTTGACCTTGGCTTGAAAATCTCCCCCAACTCTGATGGAATTTGGTAGACCTTGAACATTGTCCACCAGAGATAATAGAAAACATCAGAGATATTCAAAAAATTAGAAGTCAGGTGCACCAACGCCACACTTTTAGAATTAGCAATTTGATGTTGAGTAGAACATCTTTGAGACTGAAAAGAACAGTGAAGGTTGTGGTCGGTAGTACAGGAATATAAGGAATGAAGAGGTGATGAAATGACAAATAGAATATAGTTATTGGAAAGTATAAAAAGTTGCCATAGGACGAAACCCTGAGGAACATCTCTACTGACAGCTTTAAAGGGTAAACAATGATCGTCTTCAGAAGCAACTACTGAACCTAAAATAATAAATCAGAGAGAAGGTAGAGGGAAATGGAGAGATACTTAGAGAATGAAGTTAATAAATTAAAGCCTTGTTTATTAAGACTTTGCCGAAATTTTTTCTAACGCAAAAGCAAAAGATTCATCGAAATATTGAAGTTTCTTTTTCAAAAGTAATATTAGCATCTGAGATATGAATAAAAGTTTTAAGATGATTGCAAATCTTCCCTTTTTGGTGGATAGATTCGAAAATTTCGAAAAGATAAAAAATTGAAAGAGATATTACGATATTTAGAGGGTTGAGAGGGATCCCCTCTTTCTCATGGGTTTAGTGAGCAAAAACTTTCATCAGGACGGAAGGCAGAAGATTCAAGGCAGAGGAGAAACAGCTAACAATGTATTGTGCAAATTCGAAAGAAAGTTGATTTGAGGGCTATATGAGTAGAACCGTCAGGACCATACTCCATTGTATAATGTTCAGTGAGAACAGAAATCACATGTTTAGAAAAAAATATAATGATAGGTAAAAATTATTTGAAGGGAGGTGAAGAGGTAGGTATGGCCCCAGAATTGTTTAAGATTGATTTACATTCCAAAGTTTGAGCAAAGAGTTTATTTTTCATTGGATAAGACAGCCGTGGAGCCGTCAAATGAACCAAGAGGTGGCAAAGAAGTAAAAGCAAAGTTAGATTTGACATTTTTTTCAAAATGCCAGAAGGATCTTGAATAACAGAAATCAGAAAGATTATATCATTTGCAACGGAGGAAAGACTTTTAGTGTAACATTTATCATGATTTAATTTATAAGTAGAGCGAGTTTCAAGAGTTCGGAAGCGACTGTATTTCTTGAAGGTATCATACATGTAACGAATTACACGAGAGTAATTAAAGTTTATCTAAAGTTTTAGAGTTTTAAATGAAATATAAGTAAATGAAATTTGGGTTTCCCTGCTTGAAGTTGTCACCTTGCATTTAAAATAAAATCAAAAAAGTACGAAGGCAAGTTTTACCAGCAAGCAACACAGAAGTGAAAGAAATAATTTTTTCCCAGAAGAAGAGGCCTTTCCTGCGGAAGATCTGAAGAGATAAAAGAGGAAGCAGCAAAAACTTGGATGATGTGTGAGTCAAATATCTTAGAGCATTGTTAAAGTGACTAACTTCACATCTTCTTTAGAAAACACCTCGTATCTTATTCAGGTTAAATATCTTAAACATACATCCAATTTAAATCATTTCTGAACGTAAATATCTTCAAAGAGAGAACGTCTGATATAAAAAGGACCTAAAGGAGGCTTTTACGGTGAATGCTCCCGTAATCGTGCTTTGTCCTTAAGTTTTTGCCAAGTGTTGAAGATTAAGAGAAAGTGAACAGGTAAGGAGAAAGTGACAGAAGACGAGGAAGCGCAAAATGAAAAAAGAGCAATGAACAGAGAATGAAAATGAAGGAACACGACAAGATTAAGATAAGAGTAAAAGCAAAAATGAGAGAGAAGGCCGAAAAAATGTAGTCAAAAGAGTTCGCGATTAATATTATAATATAATAATTCTGTGTGCTGCGTAAGTGATTAAATCAATTGTAGCGCCACCGACCATGATAAAATACCAAACTATAAATTTCATAAAGAAGTAAATATATAAATATAATAATATAATAAATATATATATCATATATATATATTATATACTATATACTAAATATATATATATATATTATAATAATAATATATATATATAATATATATATATATATATAATATAATAATATATGTATGTATGTATATAGTATATAATATATATATATATATATAGCTATATATACATATATATATATAATATAATATATAATATATATTATATATATATATGCATAATATATAATATATATTATATAATAATACTCTAATATATATATATAGTATAATACATATATATACCTATAACACTCATTGGTCCGAATATAAGAGGTAGGCGAGTATCGACAGATACTTGTAACTAATGAATTGGATTTCACAAAACCCACTATTTCTATTATTATAATATGCTCGTGAAATTACTCATTGTCACTGATACTCTACAGATCGAACCTTATAGATTAATAGCTATTTTGCTTTATGCAATCACATATCATAATTACACAGAACTCTTTCCTCTTTTCTGTGATTTCCACCATTCACACTGAGAAAGTCGTGTTTGTTTCAATCTCTTAGAAATTTAAAATATTTCTCTATACTAGTCCTCTTCAAAAACTATTCTCGATCTAAGACTGCAATATTTTTACTGTTCATTGATAATCCCTCACCATATTATTTTATAATTTTCAACTAAAGATATAGTATACAGGGAGGTATATATAGTAATAAATAAATATAGTTCGTAATAATATATAATATAAAAAGAATATATATATAATATATATATATATATAATATATATAATTTAATATATATAATATAATATAATTAGTAATATATAAAATATATAGTAATATAAAATAAATAATAATATATAGTAATAATATAATAAGTATAATATATAGTATATATATAATATATTGAATAATATAGTATAATAAAAGTATATTCTTAAATAGAATATAAATATAATATAATATAATAT
>JABUQX010110433.1:10000-30000 GCA_015478945.1 Trachelipus rathkii | reverse complement strand
TATATATATATATATATATATATATATATATATATATATATACGTGTATAGATGTGTGATTTATATATATATATATATATATATATATATATATATATCTGACGACAAGCGTAAAGTACGCAACTTCTGACGTCACAGTCAAACGTGACCCATGAAGAGTCTGACGTTGGACTATGACGTCACGCGCTTCAGGTATATCTACATACGAACGACGCTCTAATATATATCTTTCATATATATATATATATATATATATATATATATATATATATATATATATATATATATATATATATATATATATATATATATATATATATATATATATATATATATATATATATATATATAAATATATAGGTGATATTTGGTTTAAAGCCACATCTTCATCGATCCATATCTCAAAAACTACAATAGCTACAGCGAAAAGGAATACATTTTTGGAATCCTTGTAAAATTTTAGTTAGGAAAATGTAAAAAATAAATAAATAAATAAATAAATAAAATAAATATTGGCTATTTTTTTTTAGGTATATATATATATATATATATATATATATATATATATATATATATATATATATATATATATATATATATATATATATATATTATTTGTAAAGGTATTACACGGCAATGTAGGGGGCTCGAGCCGACGGGGAACACGGGGGGGACGTTTTCCATACCCCGTAGGGGAGGGGTGGAGGAACCCCCGCGACACCCAAATACCAAATATATATCAGCTGATAATTTAACCGAAATTGTTTTTTCTTTTCTATGCTAGCAATACCAACTTACAGAATATTAATTAAAAACCATTAATATTCTTAATAACGACGGTATATACAATACAAAGTTTATTATAATTCGAAAATTTAATCTTTAAAAATAAGGTGTGAATTTTTATTTTAATCTTGTTTAAAATTAAACCTTGTACCTTAATATATATTTTTTAATAATTTAATAAGGTTGGTATGCCTAATTTGAACTTACGTTTTCAAATTCACAAAAAATCTGGTGACAAAACAGTCGTGATCGACGAATCGTTTTGTCAATTAGTCCTGTTTGATGTGATCAATATTTGTTTGTGGTTACTGTGATGCATATAATACTACCATAGTGTATTAATATAATTATTAATAATCTTTGATACTACTAATAATAATAAACTTATTTATAGAATAAAGGAAAAAATTTTATTAATATAAAATAGAGTAGTTCATAACTGAGGCTGCTCATAATTTTAAAATGTTGCAATTTAAAAATGGAGAAGTTCGGTTGGTATATATATATATATATATATATATATATATATATATATATATATATATATATATATATATATATATATATATATATATATATATATATATATATATATATATATTATATATAGTTATATAAATATATATACATATATTATTATTATATATAAATACATATATGTTATTATTATATATATATATATTGAAGGTGTTATACATATATATATTATATATATTATTATTATTATTATATATTATTATATTATTATTATTAGAGTTATATATATATTATTATTATTATTATTATTATTATTATATATATATACATATATGCATACAGGATTTCATTTAGGGGGCAAAGGTGTGATATATACATATATTATTATTATATATATTATATATATATATATATATATATATATATATATATATATATATATATTATATATATTATTATTATTAATTATGAATCTCCCAAAATCAGTCGTAATATTTCCTCTTTTATTTTCTGCAATTGTTTTTTAATGTGTTGTCTGCAGCTGAATATCAACGGGAACGCCTTCCGAGATTGATTTAACAGCTTTGGCAGCCGCCAAATGTTATCGACATACTGAAAGTTCTAGCGGAAGAATAATGTCAGAAGAATCCAGCTGTATAAAAGCACAAAGCTAGTTGACTTTAACCCAATATGAAAATGAAAACACATTAAAACTTTAGAAAAATAATATAAAACGTTAGTAATTAGTAATTGCTACTTCATTATCTATCGATTGATGTATTTTTCAGTTTTTCACTACTAAACCCTAAATCGTCTGGCAAACATATAAGATTCATAATTTTTATTTCGCCAAGATTTACGGGGGGGCACCCCGCCCACGCCCATATATTATATATATATAGAGAATATATTATATATATTATATACATATATATATATATATATATATTATATATATATATATATTATTATATATATATAATATATATATATATATATTATATATATATATATATATAAGGTATATATATATATATATATATATATATATATATATATATATATATATATATATATATATATATATATTGTTATTATTATATATATTATATATATATATATATATATATATATTATAAGGCTACTTACAGTCCTGTTATATATATAATGACTCCGTCAGTTTTTGATTTTTTTTTTTTTTTTTAACATATTGCTAGTATATGATACTAACAATGAATTTAAGTAGTGACGGACATGATTCAAAAGTTCGAAAATTTTTAAATAATTTTTTAAAATCATATTTATATCAAAAAATTTTTTAAAAATTAAATATCTCGGAAAAAGTATGACACTTACAGAAAAAACAACTACATATTTGGAATCAGCATATAAACCATATTAGAAAAATGTAAAAAAATATTTAAATAAATAAAAAAAGAAAAAATTATATCGAAAAGTACGACACTTACAGAAAACCAATTACATATTTGGAATCAGCATAAAGCTTATTGAGATGTAAAAAAAAAATAAAATAAAAAATAAAAATTAGGGGCTCGAGCCGACGGGGGACAGAGGTACGTTCTCCATACCCCGTAGGGAGGGCGGAGGGAACCCCCGCGACACCCCAAATACCAAAGAGCGTGGGGGTCTGGGAGACTTTTCCCCAGAGGGGGGGAAGGTCCCACCCCTGTCGTTCCCGGAAGGCCGAGAAACCCCTGACTCCTGCCATCTTTGCGCGGCTTACCCTTGGGTATTCCTTTAGTTAAAAAAATTAAAAACTGACGGAGTCGTAAACATAACAGGTCATATATATATATATATATATATATATATATATATATATATATATATATATATATATATATATATATATATATATATATATATATATATATATATATATGGGCGTTACCCTTTAAAAGGATGTTACATAAAAGACATGATATCGAAAATCGCCGAATACCGCATGGAACCCCTGCAGTGTCACGCGTTAGCTAAAACCCCAATAGAAGGAGCGCAAGAGTTGCCAAAGCTGCTTTTTTTATCATGTTCGAAAATATATATATATATATATTTTTAAGGGGCTCGAGCAGACGATGGAACAGAGGGGGCTTCATCCCCGTTGTCCCCCCGCCGCCGAGACCTTGACTTTTCCATCTTTGGTGATTAATCTTGGGTATTTCTTTAGTTTAAAAAGTTTTTGCAATCCTGACGTTCTATTGCCTGGAAAATAATCGAAAATCGATTACATCGTTCGTTCGATATATATCGGCTAACATCCACCCTTTAAAGGACAAGTTCCTATATATGTATATATATGTTGCTGTTTAGATAGGCCATGTATCTAAAAATTGTTATACTAATATTAAATGTCATTTGACTACTGAACATTTTAATGCAGGAAATAATTTTTTATTAATTATTAAATTTAATAAATAAAAAAATAAGATAACATCGTACGTTGAAAACGTTAATTTAAATTCTTGTTCTGTTAAAAAAAAAATGTTTTTAAATCTTTTCATTATTTTAAGGTTAACTTAAAAATCATGATTTTTAATATTTTAAGATTATAAAAAAATACTTTATATACTTTTTATAAATTATTTCACCTCAGCACTCACGGGTCGGGAAGCGATTAGGCCTACTCGTGCCATGCATTTACGTTAATAAATTAGAAAAAATAATTTTTATTTTCCATCTCATGCAGTCGTAATTTTCAAGATGTCTGCCGAGCCTAATATTGGGGATCATGTCTCCGAAATTCGGGGAAAGGCGAGAACTGTCGTACATCAAAATATATTTATTATTATTTTTTTTTGTCGCACTTCATGTTATTTCTTCTTCGTTTTCCTGCATTAAATGTTCGCTGATTTCAAAAATATATATTCAGTTTTTATGTACAGTAGAAATCAGATACATGTGTCTCCTAATCTAAACGCTGACCATATATATATATATATATATATATATATATATATATATATATATATATATATATATATATATATATATATATATATATATATATATATATATATATATATATATATATATATATATATATATATATATATATATATATATATATATATATATCCTCTTTATGGTCCAGATAAACGTGCTTTTTTTTTTTTGGTTTTTGTTTCATATTATTGTTATTATTTTTTTTTAGTGTATAAATAACGGTCCTCACCGATTGTTAGCACACAAAGTTCAGCGCCTTGGGAAGTCAGTATATGGTGAGTCGCCTCGAGTCGCTCAAGGTCGTTCAAGGTTAACTCATTCTACGAGTCTATTTGCAAGGACGAGCAATATATATATATATATATATATATATATATATATATATATATATATATATTATATTATATATATATATATTATATATATATATATTATATATATATATATATATATATATATATATATTATATATATATATATATATATATATATATATATATATATTATATATTTCTATATATAAATATATATATAAATAATCACCTCTAATTAATTTTAGTTTCAGGTATTTTTCTTTAATTTTTGTTTTAGGTTATGTTAGGTTAGGTTACATAACTAACCTAACCTAAAACAAAAATTAAAGAAAAATACCTGAAACAGAAATTAATTGAGTGATTATTTATATATATATATATATATATATATATATATATATATATATATATATATATATATATATATATATATATATATATATATATGCTTTCGTCGCTTGCAAATAGACTCATAGAATGAGTTAATCTTCAACAACCTTGAGCGACTCGAGGCGACAACCTATATACTGACTTCTCACAAGTGATCAAAAACTGAACTTTTGGCTATTATATGATACTAACAATAAATTTGAGAGTTGATGAGCAGGATAAAAAAAATTTAAGGTAATAGTAGACCAGAGGGGTGTCACCCCCGATTTTTATGAAAATTACAGGATATACTCTAAAAAATAATAATGAATAGTAAAAACGAAAATCGGCGGTCTCTTTAGGAAAAAAAGTTACATTCTCAAAGATGTTAAAAATCCAGTAGACTTTTCATTTATGATCGATCCAGGTTAGGTCTCATTTCAGGCCCTATATTTCAGGTTATGATAAGTTTTGTTAGGTATACACAGAGAAAATCTATGTATACTTAACAAATCTTATCATAACCTGAACTAGGATGGCCCTAAAACTAGCACGAAGCCCACTTATTTTTTTATAACAAAGCCTATGGAAAAATTTTAAACTTTGAGAGGCTGTAACTTTTTTTTTTCCTAAAGACATAAATCATTTTCGTTTATTTAAGCTTCATTATTATTTTTTTTAGAGTATATCCTGTGATTTTTAATTTTTTTATATAAGAAAATCCGGTAAAGGTATATAGCACAGGACTCTACATATTTGTCCAAAATCAATATAGGTATCGATATGTGTAATAATAATAATAATAATAATAATAATAATAATAATAATAATAATAATAATAATAATAATAATAATAATAATAATAATAATAATAATATATAATAATATAATATAAATAATATATAATAATATAATATAATAGTAATATATTGACCTATATATGCATATCGATATATTGATTTTGGACAGAATTTTTTCAGAAAATATGTGCAGTCCTGTGTTATAGTTACCTTTACCCGAAAATCCTTTGGGATTTTTTTTGAGAGGGTGTAACTTTTTTTTCGTTTTCACTATTCTTCATTATTCTTTTTTAGAGTATATCCTGTGTTTTTAATAAAAATCGGGGGTGACACCCCGCTGCTCTACTATTACAAAATTTAAATTATAAAAAATGTAATTATTTAAAAATATCGTACTTTTTAAAGAATCTTACGTTTGATACCGCCCGAGACGAATTTACGTTCGGGATATCTCAACACTTCCTTTCATTTTTGCTTCAGTCACAGCAAGCAGATCAAATTTATCCTAAATACATCCATCAACTCTTCTCTTATCGCCATTTCCATGTAATCATACGATTCATACAGTTCGCCAAAAGTTACAAGGTCGCCCGCGATATATATATATTATTATTATTATATTATTATTATATATTATTATTATTATTATTATTATTAATATATATATATTATATATATATATATATATAATATATTAATATTATTTATATATATATATATATATATATATATATATATATTAAAGAAGATAAAGAAGAAGATATTATATTATATATTATTATTATATATATATATATATTATTACATATATATAGGTATGAATATTAAAAGAAGGAATAAGTTTTCAAAGAAAAAAATGAAAATTTTTGGAACAAAGGAGCGTTATAGTCTTGGGGTTATGTTTTGTTGGTGAAAATGGAAAAATAATTTAAAATGAAAAAATGGCGTCAACACGCCAGCGTTGACGGGTGGGGAGGAATGAGATGGTTTTAGCTTTCTTATTTCTCTCCCTCAACAGATGAGTGATTCTACAAAGTCTACTAGAAATTGAAGAATATTAAAAGCAAAAAAACGTACTTGGGCTTTTATTTGAAAATAGTGATTATTTAAAAAAGTTGTGATAGCCTTAAAAGACTTAAATAACAATTAGATGTGAAATTTTGTGACAATACCTTATAATAAAGAGTAAAGTGCAGAAAAGAAGACAAACAAGGAGAAAAAAAATATAACAACAGTAGAGAACTTTATAGAGGAATTCAATACGACACCAGAAATCAAATAAAGAAAATACTATTGAGGAAAAGGATTGAATGCCAAAAGGATACTAAAGAAGTTGAAGAAAAGAAGAAAACAGGACCCTCAACATAGGGTAAGTTAACTGTTTGTTACAAAATTTATAACCTTTCAAGAAGGAGATGGAGAAGGATGTTGAGTGGTAATGTTTCTTTCTTCTTAAGGTTCCGGTGCTGAATTTTGATACATCTTTGGAGGAAGAGGAGAACTTCAACGACGAGTAGCAGTCATCCCTCTTATCATTCCTTTTCCTAAATTTCCTTGGAATTGCAGAGCTTCTGAAGCTGCAGCAGCCCCATCCTAACTTCTAACCCCCCCTCGATATTGACCTAGATAACATAACGATTATGACACTACCCAAGGTATGATCTAGAGTCCACCAAATTTATTTTTTTAAACGTCTTTAATCCTGAATAATAAGATTATTCTTATTAATTATTATTATTTTTTCATCTATTTATTAATTATTATTATTATTATTATTTTTATCATTATTATTATTATTATTATTATTATTATTATTATTATTATTATTATTTTATTATTATTATTATTATTATTTATTTATTATTTTTTTCATCATTATTATTTTTTTTCATTTGTTTTTTTTGGATGGCCATCCATGATTTATTTATTTATTGTTAGGGATGAAATTTTTCTTGTATATAAAGATAGCCCCATTACCCCTATACATAAAACTATATTTATTCTTTAATTCGTATTAAAATTTTTGTTAATAAAAGAAAATATTTGTCTTCGTTTATTTTTAAGAGTGTGGCCCCTTTGTAAGTTTTTAAATACAAAGAAAAGTAATAAGTTAAGAAAGGTTCATCAGAGAGGTGAGTTGTCAACTTCCATAGTGCAATAGACCCCGTTCCAATAGTAAAGAACCCCTTCTAATAATTATTTAACCTATTCCTCAGCAGCGGTGCATGACATTTTCAAAGGAGAATAAATAAAGCAAGAATCAATAGGATTCCGCCTCCATCAGGAGAAGAAAAGTACTCCAGTGCTCACGCATTCAACAGAGGAGCCCCTTGTTACTGGATCTTTTTCGGAGGAAGATTAGTGCTGGCCGAATTCCAGGTGAGCATATTTCTCCTCTACGTAAAATCCTTTTACATAATTTGGTAGTAGAGCGTAGTTCTCTTTTGAAGAGGCTTGCTCTGCTGCTGAGTGTTCTGACCACTCATTTTCTTTGAATTATCGGGAGTAACCCGGCTGTTTCTTTTTGTTTTTTTTCGTCGTTTGGTTCCAAATTTTGCTAGAATGACAGATGGCATGAATGATTTGTTGGGGCAGGAGGAGAAACCATCACATGTGGAGGAGACTCCTCAATCTGGTCCTAACCAAGATGGTAATAACCATCATACGAATAATAATCAGACCCCCATTCCGAACCCAAATCCAGAAGCCATTTCTTCAGATTCCCCTGTTTGGCAAGTCTTGCTACAACAGTCGCAGGACATGAAGGAGGTAATGAAGCAGAATAGTAGAGTAATGGAGAGCATGACCACCATACTTGAAACCCTAACAGTGGATCGCAAGCCCAGGAAGGTGATTCCTCCAGGGAAATACAAAATGGAGACAGGAGAAACGATGGTCCAATTCTTCATTAGATTCGAGACCTATTGTGATTCCCAATTTCCCGGATCAACAGAGGGCAGAGTTTCCTTATTGGCCAATCATTTACAAGGTACGGCTTTGGAAGCGTATCGTATTGTCGCAGCCACTTCCTCTGAATATGAACTGGTGAAGACACAACTTTTGCATTGGTACAGGGAAGAGTTGGACAAAGAAGTGGACACCGACACCTCCAAGTTCACAGATGCCATCATGCAGGAAGAAGAGAAGATTCCCCTATTTGCATTGCGCTTAATAGGTTTGGCACAGCGAGCTTTCCCAGGAAATGATGTGAAAAACATGCCCCTCGTTCGAGAAAGATTCCTCAAATGTTTGCCAGCGGCTGTGCGAAATCGGGTTGAGGACACTTTGATGGCTTTCGAGGTCACACGGGGATCACTAATTCCGTGGGAACAGTTTGTGGTGGTCGCGGACAAAATCTACGAAAAACATAGAAGGAGGGAGACTTCGCCGATTGAGACGATAGACCTGACGAAGTCTCTCCAAATGTCCACACTGTCAAACAGAAATCAGATGGCACCACAAATACACGGGATGCATGAGGGATTGTGTTGCTGTCAAAGAATGCAACTTCAGCTACAGCCCCATGATAGTTGTTCTCCAACAATTAACAAAAGTGCAGCCATAGCTAGCAGAGAACAGGCCCTCATTACATCAAATGATATTCCGCGCAACCCCGCTCATCCTCGAGGGATCCCATCTCAGACCTTTAGAAGTAGTCAAGGTAATGAATCACCCAGATATCAATCGAGAAATGGGAATGGTCCCTCTCCCCAAACCCAAACATGCAGCCATTGCAAAAAGAGGGGTCATACCATGGGTGACTGTTGGTCTAGACCCTTGTGTCGATATTGTGGAAAGAGAGGTCACGTCTATGAGGATTGTTATTTGCGGCAAAACCGGTGCTTGCGTTGTAAGGAGGTGGGGCATCTGGTGCCCAATTGTCCAAAGCAACCAAGTCAACCTCCGAAACCCCGAATGGATTGTCCGTTTTGTAACGGAGACCATTGGGGCAAAGATTGCACACAGCGGCCGGAAAACTTATAGGCTCTGACATGGAAGACCTCATGTTGGAGAATAAGAGAATAGAAACAGTAGAAACAGTAACCTCAGCCGAGGATGATCCTGGAGGGTCTCAGGAGAGTCCTCAGGCTATTGCCCAGAATGAAGAGCTAATTCCACCGATAAAAACCGATCTTATTGAACAGCGACAGGAGGAGAGCGAACTGCCCGAAGCGGCTCTCCCAGTAGGCTCAGTGATCCTGAATGAGAATCCAAAAGAAACGATGGTGGTAAAGGCATCAGCGGAAACACTCATATTGCAGGTGACCATCATGGATCAGCCGCCAATGGAACCCATAACCGCATTTGTAGATACAGGGGCTGAAGTTAGCCTTATATCAGCCAGTTGTTTTCATTTGTTGAACAAGAAGAACTGTCCCCTATTACCCACCGCTTATCGGGGAGTGACTGGTATAGGAAATGTGAGGTTCCCAGTGCTGGGAGAAGTGATCATCGCTTTAAAATTATCTACCCAGTACACCCTGAAGCCAAGTCGCTTTGTCATAATCCCGGATCAGGTCACAGAGTATGACCTGGTTTTTGGGTATGATCTTCTGAAACAGGAACGATTGCTGCCTGACCTATATAACCGAGAGTTGGTGATAAGACGCGGGAATCATGTACAGACCGTAGCCGTGGACGTGAGAAAGGGAAGGTTAGATGAAGAACAGGCATGCTCACTTGTGGAGACAGTAACCATAGAACCTAAGCAATGTGCCATCATCGAAATCCAACATGATGGAAGAATTTCTCCAGGAAAGATAGTGCTGGTAGAAGCTGATCCTACATTGCCTAAAAGCATTAATGTAGAACCAGCCTTGGTCAATTTTGTTGAAAACAAAGCACTAGTAATCGCCCAAAACAATAGTGAATACCCAAGAAAATTGAGGAAAGGGATAAAAATAGCCCGGGTAGAATTAGTGACCCTGGAGGATCCAGCGGTTCACATTGTTGAATTGTCTGAGAAAAGCCCAAATGAGTACAGCGAATGGACACCTGAAACCTTAAGCCAAGCTTTCCGACTAGACGAAGCTGACCTCACTGCAGCCCAACAGGTACAAGTAATCCAACTCTTGGACCGATATCATCCAGCCTTAAGTCTAGGGGATTCAGACGTGGGATGCACTAACGTGATTAAACACAAAATAGAAACCCTGACCGAGGACCCTGTTCAGGTACCCGTCAGGCGTTTACAAGGCCCTATACTTCAGGAGATAGAGGCAAATTGTCACAAATTAGAGGAAGAAGGAATCATCCAGCGAAGTAAATCCCCATATTCAGCCCCGGTGGTCCCTATTCGTAAGAAGGACGGATCGATTCGATTGTGTATCGATTATCGGGAGCTTAACAAAATCACCAAGGGAGATAGTTTCCCCATTCCGAATTTAATTGATATGCTTTTCAGTCTTCAGGGGATGAAATATTTCACCACCATCGATTTAATTAAAGGCTATTATCAGGTGGAAATGGAGGAAACCAGCATAGAAAAGACGGCCTTTACTACTCCATTGTCCCATTGGGAGTTCTTGCGCATGCCGTTTGGCGTAAAGAACGGGCCTGCCACTTTCCAGCGTGGGATGCGGTATGCTTTGGCTCATATCCCATGGAATGAATGTATGGTCTACCTGGATGATGTCCTCATTATGAGTAAAACTTTTGAAGAACATTTAGCAACCCTTGAGAAGGTGTTGGCTGCCTTCCAAGATACAGGTTTTAAGATTAAGCCAGCAAAGTCATTTCTTTTGAGAAAAGAGGTACAATACCTAGGCCACAAAGTCTCAGAACAGGGCATGGTTCCCCTAGATTCCAACTTACAGGGTATCATGCAGTTTCCAGCTCCCACTACCATTCGGAGGTTGAGGCAGTTTTTGGGCATGATAAATTTTTATCGCCGTCACATCGCCCATTGCTCAGAGATTGCTAAACCTCTTTTCGAGTTACTTAGCAAGAAGACCTTGAAGTGGACTGAGCCTTGTCAGAAAGCTTTTGAAGCCCTGAAAGCCGCACTTGTGACCCCACAATTGCTGTCCTATCCCGATCGAACGGAAGGGGCATCCCCTCTCTTGTTGTATGTCGATGCCTCAGATATCGGGGCCGGAGCGTGTCTTGCTCAGACCCAATCTGGAGAAGAACGTCCGATAGCCTTCATCTCAACCACATTTAATAAAGCTGAACAACGCTACAGCACCACAGAGAGGGAGGTAGCCGCCATACGTTGGGCTGTGAGAGCCCTAAAGCCTTTCTTGTATGGAATTAAAGTGGTCATCTTCACCGACCACAAGCCCTTACTTTTCCTTCATAATATGCCATTGGTGAATGCCAGAGTAGCCCGCACTCTGGAAGAGATAAATGATATTGACTATGAGCTGCGTTACATTCCCGGCAAAGACAACATCATTGCCGATGCATTGTCTCGATCACCAATGGGCGAGGTTTCAGTAGCCTCGGAGCTAGTATCAACAAATATAGTTCCTGGAGGGTTTTCAGAATTGAAGATGCCTGGAGGAGGGGACTCACTTTTTCAAGCTTTCTCAGGTTGGATGTATGGCACCCCTGAACAGCATCTTAGATTAAGACAAGAGGTTGTCCAAGAACTCAGTGACAATCGGAGCAAGTACCGATTACCTACGGGGAAGAATGCCAAACACATTACTCGGGCATTACAGCTGATGCGACTACCTGGCCAATTCCCTCTCACACAATCAATCCTGGCATTTGCAAGCTTGTATAAGTGTCAGATCTTTCTTTATTATGGGGATTCAAAACCCTTGAAGTTTGGTGAGGAAACAGCCAAGAAAATTTGTCATCTTTTGTGTAGAGGAGGTATTCATTATGATCTCTTGTTCCCTTTACCTACTGAGGCGGAGGAAGTTATATTTGAGGTTGCCGTAGTGTCTTCTGAAGACTTCAATGAGAGGGTCTTGCTGGATGAATCAGTGGATGAAGTGGACGATCCTACAGAGGTCTCTGGTTCCCCAGCTTGCGAAAATTTACCTAATAACCAACCCACTGGTGGGGAGGTTGGACACTATCCGAAAATCCATCACATAGTTTTGGACTCTGACAACATTCTGGATCCATTAGAAATAGCTAACGATGATCTTGCGGCTATCCAAGATTCCGACCCAATATTACGTCGATTGAAGAAGGCTATAGTTAGTAATTTGCCTTATAGCGGACCCCTCAAACCTTTTGCAAGAGTTCAGAAGTATATATATTTAAGAAATAATCGCCTGTACCGTGAGTTTTCCACGGGAGAGTTCGCTTTGATTGTCCCACCAAAATATTTGACCAGGGTAGCTATAAAGGCCCACTGGATGTTTGCACACCTGGGGAAGTATAAATTATATTCCTTGCTTATACAAACAATTTGGCATCCAAAGATAAATATCATTTGTACCGACATTACAACCACATGTTATAAATGCCAAGCTTTTAAGATATCGAACATCTTGTATGTACCACCTACGTTAAAAATAGTCACTTCGCGGCCGTTTGAACTGGTAGCGATGGATCTAATCCAGTTCCCTTGCTCAACCCAAGGCAATAACTATGCCTTGGTGATGGTAGACCACTTCACTAAATGGGTGGCCGCCATTCCCTTAAGGACCAAACACAGCATAAATGTGGCCAATGCTTTTCAGCATAGAATATTATCATTCCTTCCAAAGATCCCAGAGAGGCTTTTGACGGATAATGGAAGAGAATTTATAGGCCCTGAATTTGAGGAGCTGCTCAAACAACAGCAAATTAAGCACGTGTTGACTACTCCCTATACTCCATCTTCAAATGGAGCTGTGGAACGAGTCAACCGTACCCTCAGCCAATATCTGAGGATGTCCATTAAGAGACCAAATAAGTGGGATGAAGAATTATCTCAGGTAGTGCTGGTTTACAACCACACTACCCATTCAGAAACCCAGAGAACCCCCTGCGAAAACATCTTGAAAACCGCGCATGAAGTACATACAGGTCTTCCTTTACCTACCCATGACGAGTGCTGGAAAGACAGCCACAATAAGTTTATTCCCTATGAGGAACATCAGATGGTGGGTTTAAAGGTCCATCTTCCTGGAAATCTGACCAAAAACAAATTCAACCCTAGATATAGCGGACCTTATGAGGTAATTAAAGTAAATGAAAACAAGGTTACCTACATTCTACTATCTCCAGAAGATGGTAGACAATATAAAGCCCATCATCGGCTGCGACCATGGAAGATGCCCCCTGATTATCTGCTCCAGGAACCAGTGTTCCAGCAGTATGCAATGAATAATAATCGAGAGGAGCAAGAGGAGATTGACCAGACAGAAGTAGTTCCCATAATAGAGGAGGTGTTACCAGAAGAGGAGGACGATTCAGACGATGATGATGATGATGAATCCCTATTTGAGGGATTTTGCCTAGATGAAAATGTTGTAAAGATGATACAAGAAAAAGTTGATGAGATCAGAGAAGAACAAAAGAAGCTTACCTCTATGATGAAACCAGTTCCTAATTGTACCTTGAGAGCTTCGTGTTTCCAGGCTCAGTGGGAGGAGGAGAGATTGGATCACCATTCCCACAGTGATGTAGATCTAGAAGAAGAAGAAGTAAACTCGTATTTGCAGTGGGATACCTCCGACTTATTGGAAGAAGTGGAAAGACGCTGGGAGATGAGTCATGCTCCCCCATTGAGTCTGAGAGATTCATTACCCACTGATAAAACCTTTGGAAGATTGGTTAATGTATATTCTACGCCTGTACTACCTATTAATGAGGAGGCCAGGGTGGAACCAGCAGAATTTCTGGATCAGCAGGAATCATCTGGGCAAGGACCCAATTAGTAATTTACCTTTGAGTTTTTGAGGATCTTCCCAATGCCAAATCCTTTAGCAAGCCCTAGGGTGTCTCATCCGATTGAGGACACTCGTCCGTATAAAAAATTTATAGGCGAGCCACACGTAGCGACGGAACCACATAATAATCATGATATTATAATATATATTACTAATATATATATATAATTATATATAGATATATATATATATATAATATATAAATATATACTATATAGTATATACTATACTATATTATAATATTATATATAATAATATATACCTATATATTAATATACACGATGTCACCAATTCACGGCGGGCCCTTATTAATTAAAGCTTAAAATAGAATGAAAAAGAAAAACAAACGAAAGTAAATTCACCCAGTCTCCCTTACCTAGCGCAATTCCCTCAGGTGTGCGCAGACGCGAACCTTTAAAGAGAGGAGATTGAATACTCTGCAGAAAAAATGGATGAAGGCGCAATTAGTCAACAAAACAGGATGTGGCTGCGAAGAAGGGAGGCAAACACAACGAGTAAAACTGAGCTTTTCAAATATTCATACATATTATGTGCATGTTAAGGACACCCTCTTGTTTTACCGAGAGGCGAACGCAGTGGTTGAGGAATGCTGAGAGTTAATATGTCTCCAGCCACCTGCCATTGTAAAAACCATAGAAAGAGAATTGGCACCAATTTCACCTCGCAGCAGAAAAGAGGTTCAAGGAATTATTAAAAGTATTGACAGCTGTTATTAGTCTCTTAGTGCTTAGGCTCAACACATCCAAAAGGGAGGGTGACCGGATCCACCCCAAGTATGTGATAACAGTAATTCCATACAAGGGGCCGCAATAAGACTTATATCAACAACTGAGTTAAAATACTGAGCAGACAGAAAAATCACGCCAATCTGACAGAATTCCAGCTCATTGATACCATTTTAGCAACCATTTTATATGAGGTCTCCAAGGACAAATCACTATTTATGTTCAGTCCAGAATATTTATGTTGTCTTACAGGTGAAAACATATTGGGAGCCGTTGAAGGGGAAGGAAAGTTGGGAGGTGTTTTAGAGAGGGAAATATAAAGAAGTTAGTTTTTAAAGAGTTGAATTTTCCAAGATGATTGCGGTTAGCCCACTGAGAAAATTCCTGACCAATCGCAAGAAATGAATCGGAAAACTGTAGACGAGAAGCAACTCTAGATACAAACGAGGGAGCCACATTTGAAATGATGAGGAATGGAGAGTTAGACTCGGCCAGACCTAAGGATGAACAAAAGTTAGAAGTTCAGTCCGAGAAGAGCGTAAAGAAAAGTAGATTAAAAGGCTGGAGATCAAACAGCAAACCCTTTGAGGGGGAAAACACCGAACCAATTACAAGAAAGGAGGGGAAAAGGAGGGTTGCTCCATTCAGCAAGAGCTGAAATAGAACGATCTGAAGAAAAACTAGGACAAGGCAGTAAGCAGCGAAGAGAAATCCAAAGGGGGAAGGTAGGCCTTTAGAAATGAGCGCGTTTCATACCCTGTCAAGAACCTAAGATTATTGTTCAAGCCGCCTAGCCCCACACCCAAAGGACTCCCATGGGTTCCCTATTTAAGGCAGGAAAAGGACCCCATAAGGATTCAAATGATTGAAATATGTAATTATAATGAATATAAATATATTAATATCAGTAAAAAATATAAATATATTAATTATAATAAATTATATAATTATATTATATAAATTATATATAATGTTATATATATAATTTCTAAAAACTTATTTAACATTTTTTATAACGTGATAATGGCTAAATACCGGCGGAGTCGCGGGGAGGGCAAAACTTTAGGGACGGTTAACGGCCGCAACATGTTAGCCGGCGAGCTTACGGGTTTGGGGCCCCAAGCCACTGGCCCCTTAAGGGTGTCTCCAATCCGGATCTGGAGAACAAAAAACGTCCGGTATAAACTAACGGTCCAGAGGGACTTGCTCAACCGTTACCCATTGTATCCTTACTTGATTGAAGAAGGCGAAACAAAAATTAATGGGAGACACCTCAATGAAAATAATCACCTAAAATAATAAAAATTAAAGCAATAAATAAATAAATAAGTAAATTAAAACCAAAATAAAATTTATTAAATAAAAGTTTAAATTTTTAAAATTCATAATATTCATAATATTCAATAACCCCTATTCCTTTATCCCTTTTCAGATATTGGTTTTCGGCCATTCCTGGGTGCGGGAAATGGAAGAAGCCTATACGGCAGAATTGATCCCGAATGCTACTGTGGTATTTAAATCTTATCCTGGAGCAAATTTGGAAAGGTTATCAGAAAAAATAGACCAGGATGTGGACTCCACTTACACCCATATGGTGGTCTTTGTGTTAATAACGGAGGCCTACCGACAACGACAATTGCCAGATCCAGATTCTGAGGTTCAACGCTGGGTAACGGTAGCGAATTTCACTTATGACAACGACGAATTCGCGGGCAGGTTTTCGCGCTTCTCTGGAAGATGCGCGAGAATAAACCCAACCATGCAGATCATCTTGGCGATACCCCCAGTTCTCGATTTGGTTCAGTATAACAAATTGAGAGTGGACCAGTTCCCTCAACGGTTGAAGGATTTTTATGCTGAGGCTGGGGAGTATCAAGAACATATATTGCATTTTCAAGCCAGGGCGATGCATATGATAATTAGAACTCTTAGAAACCCTGACGTACAGTGGTACCGGAAGGTCACCTATCCGGTAATGTACGCTGTTTCCGAATTGCCCGGTCAACGAGGCAATATTAAAAAATTATTGGCCGGCAATGTTAAAACCCTGGGAGACAATGGGTTCCTGAGAGACGGGTTACATCCCACCAGGGAGTTGTGCCGTCATTTCATGAGAAAGATGCAAAGAGTGGGGGTGTTCGAACTCACGGTGAGCCCGAATAGATTGCCCGGTGTGACAGTGAGACCGTACCAGGTTCCTTCAGCCGACGCTTCAGCGGGTGGTGGCCCGGCGGCGGAAAGTATGGAAATAGTAGTCTTGAGTGAAGTGGGAGAGGATATTGTTGAGGAGGTGGAATCAATGCCCGGACCATCAGGGCTCCAGCCACCAGTAGTAGAAGCTGAGACTCGGGAGCCATCCTTGGGGATTCCTGAGACCCCTAGGACCCGAACTCACTCACCAATACGATTTGGGAATGTGGAGGCTGGAACACGAGAGCCGGGCATGGAAATTTCAGAGACCCAAGGAACTCGTTCTCACTCCCCAATAAGGTTCAATGCTAGAGAGACTGAGACCCGAGAATCATCCGCGGGAGTTTCTGAGGCTTCCAGAGGCCGAAATATCTCCCCAATAAGGTTCGGAGATGTGGAGCCAGAAATGACTCGGGGAGTTGAAATGGGGGTGAGGCCGCGAAGCCGGTCAAGGCGACGTCGCACGAGACCTGCCCCTTATCAAACACCTGAGGTAGCCCACACAGACAGAACACCATCGAGGACTTCGACTGATGCCGTAGCCATGGTGGATCGAGATCCGCAAGACAGGTGGAGGGCCCGAATGGAGGGTTTTGTTCTCCAAATGCATGGTTTCCTGTCTGCCTTCGATGAGGACGTTACTTTTGAGGAGGTGAGGAGACGCATTGGGCAATATTTCAATGAGTAGCCCCCTGAGGAGCTCATTGAAAGATTTTTAACTAAAAGAAAGTTTTTTTCATTTTTGACTTACTGAAAGAAAGATTTACTTTTGCGAAAAGAATTTTATTAAAAAAAGTTTTGTTTCATTTTTGAAGTACCCAAGGAAGGGTTCGGTTTTGTCAAGAAGTTTTTGTTTTTATTTCTTCAACCCTCATCCATGAGATAGGATGAATAATAAAAAGTTATAAGTTTTCAAGGAAAAGGAGGAATTTTTTTTGGAACAAGGTGCATTATAGTCATGGGGTTGGTTTTGGTGGTGAAAATGGTAAAATAATTTAAAATGAATAAAAGTTGGCGTCAACACGCCAGCGTTGACGGGTGGGGAGGAATGAGGTGGTTTTATAGCTTCCTTATTTTCTCTTCCCCCAACAGATGATTGATTCTGCCATAAAGTCAACTACTGGAAATTGAAGAATAGTATCAAAAATATACTGGTTTTTCTTGTTTGAAGATAGTGAAATTGAATTGTGATAGTGCAGTTAAAACTTAAAAGACTACTTAAAAGACTTAAAAGACAAAGTAGAAGTGAAATTGTGTAACAATTAATACTTTATCGTGGATGTGACCCCTTAAATACTCAGAAAAATAACTTCAAAACTTCAACTAAGGATTAATAGCTAAAAGTAGGAAAAGTTGAACAAGATAAGAACAGAGAACCCTCAACATAGGGTAAGACATTGTTTTTGTTAAATTTATAAATTTATAAATTATTTTTTTTACAAAAGAAGATGGAGAAGGAATATTGAATAGTAATGTTTCTTTCTTCTTAAGGTTCCGTTGTCGAATTTGATACCAACAAAGAGGAACTTCAACAAGCAAACAAGAGAAGTCACCCCTTCTATTATTACTTGTCAAAAATCCCCCCCCGGAATTGCCGAGCTTTTGAAGCTGCAGCAACCCCGTCTTAATTTACAACAAAATCTATAGTGCCAATTATGGTACTACCCAAGGTATGATCTAGAGTCCACCAAATTTATTTTAATAAACACGTCTTTAATTATGAATAATAATATTCATATTATTATTAATTATTATTATTATTTTTGTTTATTATTATTATTATTATTATTATTTTTGTTTATTATTATTATTATTATTATTTTTCATTATTATTATTTATTTATTATTTTTTTTATTATTGGTTTTTTTTGGATGGCCATCCATGAGTTATTTATTAATACTAGGGAGGCAACTTGTAAATAAAAATAACCCCATTAATAACCCTATACATGGAAATATATTTGTTTTTTTGCATTTTTTTCGTTAATAAAACAAATTGTTTGTCTTCGTTTATTTTTAAGAGTGTGGCCCCTTTGTAAGTTTTTAAATACAAAGAAAAGTAATAAGTTAAGAAAGGTTCATCAGAGAGGTGAGTTGTCAACTTCCATAGTGCAATAGACCCCGTTCCAATAGTACAGAACCCCTTTTAATAATTATTTAACCTATTCCTCAGCAGCGGTGCATGACATTTTCGAAGGAGAATAAATAAAGCAAGAATCAATAGGATTCCGCCTCCATTAGGAGAAGAAAAATACTCCAGTGCTCACGGATTCAACAGAGGAGCCTAGTTATTGGAGCTTTTTCGGAGGAAGAACAGTGCTGGCCGACTTCCTGGTGGGCATATTTCTCCTCCAGAAAATCCTTTACAATTATAATAGTATATATAATATTTACTATTACTATATATATTATTTTTATATAATATATATATTATAGTAATATATATCTATATAATTCATATTATATTTTATTATAGCATATATATATAAGGAATAAGGGGAATTTGCATATAGAATA
>JABUQX010110433.1:0-5000 GCA_015478945.1 Trachelipus rathkii | reverse complement strand
TCAAGACTAAGATTAAGTTGCGATTCTGCACAATTGCACATTAACTACTCTGCATTTGGCCACTTTCGTTTATTTGGTCTCTCTTGCAGTTCCAATGTATTTCCCACTTCAAAAAAATACTCGATATATCGAATATGAATATGTAAAAAAAAATTCAATAATTATCGCGGTTTTAAAAAATTCTTGTACATATACTATATACTATATATATATATAATATATATATATATAATACTTAATACTTAAAATATATATATATATATATATATATATATTTTATATATTATATTATATATATATATAATATAGGAAGAGAGAGACTCGAAGAGAAGAGCAGAGAGAGACTTTCATTATGGAGTTTTCATCAAAAAAGTGCTCATCCCTCTTGCCAGCCATGCGCCCTCTCGGCTCCTGCCCCCCCACACCCGGCTTGCGGTTGGCGTTATTTACCGCCACTGTTATATATATATATCATATTATATATAATATATATATATAATATAATATATATATTATATATAATGATATATATATATATTATATAATATATATATTATATATTATATAATTTTATATTAGTAATATATTATCGTGGAACACTAGTTGGGCGGCAACCACACAGCCAAAGTTTTCATGCTCTTAATCCTCAAACCAGGGTCGAGGTGCAATTCTAACTGCGACGATGAGCCACCAGCAGAGTGCCTGAAAACCGTGTTGGGGACAGCTGAAACCTTGGGAAAGGGGCAAATTCTTTAAAAAGGGGGAACCCCAAAAGGGTTGGGAAAGGGAGGAGAAATCCCCCAACCCATACGTACGTGACTGGTCTCTTCCAGAATTAGTGCAAGGATGGAACGCAAGATCCTAACCTTTGTAAAGGCACAGAACCTTGGCCTTAACACTGACGAGTGGGAGGGTCTTGAAAAGGGAAGAGAGGGGCGATTCTGTGCACCTCGTCCTTTCATCTGGACCACACTGCTGAAACTAAGGCTAAGAGCCCAAAAACCCATTCTGCTCAGCTATAAAATTTAGTATGTGGACTCAGAAGTTAGGAGCGGAAAACCTGAGGGGGTAGTTAGTTTGCTCTTCCCCTACCTGCGAAAACGGCAGGGCGCTCCACCTGAGGACACAAAACTCCGAAGAAAAGGGAAACCTTGGCTCTTAAAGAAAGGTAACACCCTCTGGTTCACAGCCAAAGAAGAAATCAAACGCAGAGAGTGGGAAGAAGGCCAAACCAAAATCCGCCTTGGCAAAGGGTCAAGTCAGAACCCCAATCCAATCTTCATAATGGTAACCAAAAACAACTTGAGCTCGCATTTCAAAATACTTGCACCACGCAAAGGCAGCAGCTGATGCTTCGTCCGAACCTTTGTATGCGAGAGGCTGCAGATCAGCCCCATTACAGTTGAGCCCATGGTGAGATGAAGGAAACATCAAGGATACCAAGTGGGAATGGTAAGCTGCTCGACGCACAGCCATGCCGCCGGCCTCGATGCGGCGCGGCGGGGTCATCCCGTCCATCCAGGTCGCGACACGGCACTCTGGCAGCCGCCTCAGTAGAGGTGCAACGCGCTGGAGGTGCAAAGTAGTAATTGCCTCGCATAACTTTGCTGGACTCGAATGAGCACCTCCGAAGGAAAATTCAGCAGGCTTGGTTTGCATACTGTCACGAGACCCAGGGACTGATCTGTGGGATGCGATGCAAAGGCCATTCACACCTGTGGGCAGCAAGGACATCACCAACAAAGTTGTGTATTTTTAGTAATATTAACTCAATTTATGGTTTGATGTGGGAATGAGTGCACGTTAAGCCCGACATTCACACATCGAACAGTACAAGAGGTCTTAGACCTAACCCTAATAAATGCCACTTATGGTATAGCTACAGATCTCGAACTGGTATGTGTCTGATGAAGTATCTCATTCGGACCATAGACACATCAGGTTCAAAATCATAGCTTTAGAGAAAGTAGAGGAGGAGCGGAGAATACCTAAGCTAACAAACTGGAACTTGTATAAAGAGCTCCTTAAACAGCGCGTAGAGGATATGGGGGAACTGTTTGATGTGCAGGACCTAGATGTATCCTACCCAAACTGCAATCAATTATAACAAATCATATGAAATTGTTGTGCTCTGAGAAAAAGGGATAACAGATAGCGTCCCTGGATGGAATCAAGAGCTAACCACTCTAAGATCCTAAAACAGGAACTCTCAATAAGAGCTTAAGCTGGATAAAAATGGAAGCACAAAACTGCCCTAACCGTCTTATTAACAAGAACTTTAGTGAATCCAAAGAAATCATGAAAAACTCTATGTGAGAGCATTGAGATGCCAATCTTGAAACTTGCGCTCTACATCAAAGTTGCTCTCAGACCCACATCTAATGGGCGCCAGCCTTCTCTTAAGTAAGGACGGCAGCTTATACCAAGGACCACAGGGGAAACCTTAGTCGGAACTTATAACATTCACTTCTTCCGCATCAAATGTAATAGGGATGACGGGAGCAGTTATATTATGGGGATGATAGTAAGGACCCAATTAGTATGGACGAAAGTCTGTCTGAATGTCTTCTCCCCTGATAGTTAGAGGGCAATAAATTTCCATCTGGCCCATACTTTTTTCAATCTTCCTGGCAGGTCGATAGCATTTATCCCAGCCTGCTTCAAGCCAGGAATGGAGAGTCTTGCTTCCGCTGCTGTGAGACGTTTCTTTAGGGCAAGCTATGCCCTGGATACATTCCCCAGCATGTGGAGGAAAGGAAGGGTGGTTTTTATCCCCAAGATGGGGAGACGATCCACGTCTGACCCCAGATCCAATGACCTGATAAGTCTACATCATTTCTTTGGAAAACAATATGGAAAAAAGTGCATAGGTACTAACACATGGGTGCAATTCGATAGAAAAGAAAATCCATCCTAATCAATGGGCCTACCAGTCCGGTAGATCAACAGTTGCGCACTAAGATAGCTGGTATCCAAGTTAGAAGGAGCGCTAGATCACAAGGAGTGGCGGGTTTGTGACTTGTCCTGGATGGCATGATGCTCTTGATAGCACCATGCATGGACCATGGAAGAGTATGCCGCCTCCTCCAAGGGTCGGACCTCTCAACTATTGCTTGATTCAAAGGCAATTGTTTGGACTAATACGGGTTAATACGGCGGAACTGGAGGGGAGAGATCCAACCTGTACATCGGGCAGGCGATGCCCCAGAGAGGGTACTTTCACCCTTTTATGACCATGGTAGGTCCGATAGTCTCCTCACCAAACTCAGTGAATCTGGATTCGAGGTGCAAGGTTACGCGATGAACCTGTGTAATATTATAGAGGCAGCCACATAGAGGTCTTAATGGAAAACATCTCAGTGCAAACATGCCCTCAATATTATCCTACAATTGTGTGCTTGAAAGGGACTAAAACATACAACCAAGCAAAACAGAATTAGTGCCCTTTACAGAAGATGAATCTAAGATACATGGGCTCCGCATCAGATTGGTGATGTCACTAAGTCTAACCCTGTCACCTGAAGTCAATATCTGGAAGTAATCCTAGATTCAAAAACTAACGTGAATCCACATCTTAAAAAGTAGTGACAAAGTACGATACGCACTATGAATGCGAAGATGCTGGCAAAACATGGGGACGCAAACCTAACAATGACCAAATTGGTGTATACCATAAACTGTAGTCAGACCTTATAATCACCTATGCCTCACCTGTTTGTGGCCATAGTTGAACAAAGACCGCACAAAATATCAAACTCAAAGATTGCCAAAGGTATGCATGCTAGCGATCACAGAGCAATGCTACATTGCCTACTGCAGCCATGACACGATAGGCCTTCCTTCCGCTTATATTGCACATCAGAAGGGCCATGTCAGGTGCAACCAGAACTGCCATTCTGGTCAAATTTAAACGAAAACTGGACTCGACACCTTATCGAAATTTTGGAAGATGTACCAGAGATGCAAATGGGCATTTTAGCTCGACCTAATGCCAAACAAAAAAGCTTTGGAAAGAAGTAAAAATCCTTCTTACAAAATCGTCAACTTGGGATAACGAGTCCTAAACCTGCATTCAGAAACCATTATTGTAGTACCACCTGACGGACGGTCATAGATGTGGACTGGCGCGGACTGTGGGACCCAATTGCAGGCGCAGTATAGCCCTGGGTGCTTTTCCCACCATCTTTCAAGCGAAGATTTACGCTATAATGGCTTGTGCCAGATTAAACATAGAAAAAGGGATGCGAGGGGCAAAAGATCTCCTGTGGCAACCTGA
Organism: Trachelipus rathkii; assembly: GCA_015478945.1. Lineage (NCBI taxonomy): Eukaryota > Metazoa > Arthropoda > Malacostraca > Isopoda > Trachelipodidae > Trachelipus > Trachelipus rathkii. Next base: position 724 of record JABUQX010110433.1, on the reverse strand, counting down.
TTCCAGGCGGCCTATCGGGCTCTGAGCTCCCGCATGTATGACTCTAAACTGGTTTGGAATGTCAACGTACCCTACAGCAACTGGGCTCAACACAACAGAGTTAATCTGAATGTGTGGTGCGGGCACTCAAGTTGTACCAGCAATTGAGGAGGCTGATCGCCTCGGCCAACGGAAAGGAGCCAGAACACGGCCTACTGTGTCCGGAACCTCTGTGGACTTTCTAAGCCCACATTAAAGAATTTCTGAAACAATGGGAACACAGAGCTATGACCAATTACTTGGACAAGGCATCCCTAGTCCTCAGAACAGGCTAAGATCTGATTGATCCTCTCGAGAAAGGCAAAGAAGTGCGCTTGAGTGATCTGATCTTCGAATGCTGACTGGATTCTGACTTGGACATGCAAGTCAGATATACCTCAAGAAAATGGGAAAGTTGAATGTGATACATGCCGCTACTGCCGCAAAGCAGTAGAAATGGGACCATGATTCCATGAAATTGCGAAGCTTTAAGCTGCAAAGAACTGGTATTAGCAGAGGGAATTACTGAAACCTTCCGAGATATTAAACTTCGTACTCCTGAAATCCTGAAATTTCCTGCGGAAAATCGTAATGAACCAGGAGTTTAATAGGACAAGGCGTTGTCACAAAAAGATCCAAGTGGCGTCGCGAGTGACAAGGGGCCTCAAGAGAGACCACCACCCTAACAAATCTATCTAATCCTAAT
>JABUQX010110432.1:25000-45536 GCA_015478945.1 Trachelipus rathkii | reverse complement strand
TATTAGATTAGATTAGCATTTTCAGGGTGGTGTCTCTTTGAGGCCCCTGTCACTGCGACCACTTGATCTTTTGTGACCGCCCTTGTCTATTAAAATCCTGTCATCCGATTTTCTCGCAGGAATTTCAGGACTCTTCAGAGACGAAGTTTCAATCGGAAGGTTCAGATTATGTCCTTCTGCCAACACCAATATCTTTGCCTTAAAGCTTCGCAATTACATAGATGTGTTCTTGCCGTTTCTTACTCTTTCGCAGTGCGGCATGTATTCACAGGTCATTTCGCCAGTTTTCATGAGTGATATCTGATGCCATGGTCCAGTTCCGATATTCCAGTAGATTCGAAGATTCAGATCTTACTTTCAGACAAGCACTTATTTTGTACCTTTCTCGGGAAGAAAGGATCAACTAGATCTTTAGCCCTGTCGAGACCAGGATGCTTGCTTCCAGTAATCGGTTCATAGCCGTGTTCCCATTGTTTCAGAAATTCTTTTATTTGGCCTTAAAGTCCACAAAAGGGTTCCGGACCACAGTAGCCGTTCTGGCTCCTTCTGGCTAGGCGATCGCCGTCCATCATGGCCTGTCAACCTTTGAATCCCCTGCACCCACATCAGATTAACTCTTGTGTTGAGCCAGTTGCTGTAGGGTACGTTGACATTCCAAAACCAGTTTAGAGTCATACATGCAGGAGCTCAGAGCCGATAGCCGCACTGACTTATCAGTTTGCACCCAGATACATCTTGCCCCTCGCAATCCCTTTTTCTATGTTTAATCTGGCACAAGCCATTATCATTATAGCGTAAATCTCCGCTTGAAAGAGGGAAAAGCACTCGGTGCTACCAGTGCGAGTGACAGTGATCACCCAGTCCCGCGCCAGTTCCCACCATCTATCAACCAATCATCGTGTACCACATCAATGGTTCCTGATTTCAAGTTTAGGCCTCCGTTATCCCAAGTTGAACGATGTGTAAGAAAGGATTTATACTTCTTTCCAAATTTTTTCTGTTTTGGCCATTAGGTACGAGACTAAACATGCCCATTTGCATTCTTGCTACATCTTCCAAAAATCGAAGGTGTCCGAGTCCAGTTCTTAGTTTATTAATTTGACCAAGAATGGCCAGTCTGGCTGCACATGACATGGCCTCCATCTTATGTGCAAATACAGAGGAAGGAGGCCTATCAGTGCTTCCATGGCTGCAGTAGGGCATGTATGACATGCCCCATGTGATCCGCTAGGCATGCAAGCCTTTGCAATCTTGCAGTTATTTTTGTGGCAGTCCTTGTTCAACCTCGGCCACCAAACAATGAGCAATAGGTTATATAGGTCTGACTTACAGTTATGTAATAACCAATTGGTCTTTTAGGTTTCAGTCCCCATGTTTGCCAAGATTTTGCTCATGTCCATAGTGCCATCTACCTTTGTCCACTAACCTTTTTTAATGTGGAGTCCACGTTAGGAATGACTAGGAGACACCCGAGATGACCTCACTGAAGTCACAAAAGATGACATCAGCCATCTTGATGGCTTTGTACCTTGGCAACGCTCATTCCTTGAGGTTAAGGTGCAGGTAACTTGCTTGGATTGATGTTTGAAGATCTGTCGCATGGCGAATCTTCATCAATCGAGCATATTGGATAAGTTCCATTAAGACCTCTATGTGCTTTGCCTCTAATAAATATTCAGAAACGATCATCCATCGTAACCTTGCACCTCGATCCCAGATCCACTGAGTTTGGTGAGGAGACTATCGACCACCCATGTCATAAAAAGGTAGAAGAGTTACCCCTCCTTTGGTGGCATCCCATCCAGATGCACATTGATCATCTCCCCTCCCAGTCAGCCGTAATACGTCTTGTTCCCCCACATTGCTTTATCCAGCAATCGCTTGAGGTCCGACGCCCTTGGAGAAAGCGGCATCGTCCATTGTCGGATGCATGGTGTTATCAAAGCACCCTGCACATCAATATCGCACCAGCGGCCACCTCCTGGTGATCGAGTGATACTTCTATCGGATACCCGTCAATCTAGTGCGCCAACTGTTGATTAGGATGGAGCCCATTGATTAGGATGGATTTTTTTTCTATTGAATTTTCCACCCTATGTGGTAGTCTAGCACTTTTTCCATTGTTTTCAAAAGAAATTATGTAAGACTTATAGGTCGATTGATCTGGGGTCAGACGGGATCGTCTCCCCATTTGGGATAAAAACCAACCCTACTTTCCTCCAAGCTGGGAATGTATCCAGGCATAGCTGCCCTTAAACACTCTCACCAGCAGCGGAAGCAGACTTTCCATTCCTGTTGGAAAGCCAAAGCTGGGAATATGCACATCCCCCTCCAGGAAATTTATAATGGAAGCGAAGGAAATTTAAATAAGCCCACTCTACCCTATTCAGGGAGAAGACCCTTCCAGACAGACTTTCCGTCCATCTATTGGTCTTCTATCATCCCATATATCTACTTGCTCCCCGTCATTAAACTATTACATTGTGCGGAAATGGGTTTATAATTACCAACTAAGGTTCCCTGCTGGTCCCTTTATAACTGCCGTTCTTTTCTTAAGAGAAGCTCGCGCCATAGATTGTCTTTGAGAGCACGTTTATGTAGACGCGCAGTTTCAGATTGCTCTTAATGCTTCATCATAGAGTCTTCCATGATTTCCTTTTGGATTTCCTAAGTTTCTTGTTATAGCGGTTGGCAGGTTTGTTGCTTCCCAATTTTTTTCCGCTTTAGCTTTATGAAGAGTTTCCTGGTTTTGATCTTAGGTGTTAGCTCTTGAGTTCCACCAGGGACGCTTTAGTTATCCCTCTTTTTCTCAGAGGACAACTATTTTCATATGAATCTTGTATTTTCATATGAATCTTGTATAATTGATTGCAGTTGGGTAGTGGATACATCTAGGTCCTGCACATCAAAATGTTCCCCCATATCCTCCACGCGCTGTTTAGCTCTTTATACAAGCTCCAGTTTGTTAGCTTAGGTATTCTCCGCTCCTCTTCTACTTTCTCCAAAGCTATGATTTCGAACCTGATGTGTCTATGGTACCGAATAGATACTTCCATCAGACACATACCATTCGAGATCTGTAGCTATACCATAAGTGGCATTTACTAAGGTTAGGTCTAAAGACCTCTTGTCTGTTCGATGTGATGAATGTGGGCTTACTGCCCTCATTCATCCACATCCAAATTACCATATTGAGTTAAAATTCCTAAAATACAACTCACTCTGTGTTTGATGTCCTTGCGCCCCACGGTGTGATGGCATTTGCTCGCATCCAAGATCAGTCCCTGCGCGTCCGCTTGACAGTATGCACAAGCCTGTTAATTTCTTTCCGGAGGGCTTCATCGAGTCCGCAAGTATGCCGCAGCCCTGCAATTACATACCTCTGCACCACCAGCGCGGTTGGCACCTACTATAGGCGCTTATAGTCCTTGGGTGAACTCTGGAATGGACCAGGCCATTCACCCCACCACCGCCGCACGAGGCGCGCCATGTCCCGACAGTAGAGCAAGGTTCACCCATTCACACTTGTATTCTTTGATTGTTCTCTTCTCTCACCATGGCTCCTTAGAGCATCTGCAGCTTCGCATTACAAAGCTCCGGACGAGAGCATCAGTTGCTGCCTTTGGTGGTGCCAAGTTAATTTGAAGCTAAGCTCAAGTTGAATTTTTGTACCTTATGCAGATCTTGGATTTGGGCTTCTGACTTAACCCCCTTTGCAAGCGATTTTGTTTGGCCTTCTTCCCACTCTCTGCAGTTTGAATTTTCTCTTGCTGGATGGAACCATAGGGTGTACTTTCCTTAAGAGCAGTTTTCCCTTTCCTCGGAGTGTATCCTCAGTGAGCCGTTTCGCCAGAGTGGGAGCCTACTCCCCCCCTCGGTTTCCCGCTCCTCTCTGCAAGTCCAACAGTACAAACTTTATACGCTGAGCAGATGGATTTTGGGCCTTAGCAGTTTCAGAGTCTGGTACCAGAGAAAGGACGAGGTGCACAGAACGCCCCTCTCTTCCCTTTTCAAGACCCTCCACTCGTCAGTGTTCAAGCCAAGTCTGTGCCTTTACAAAGGTTAGGATCTTGTCGTTCCCATCCCTTGCACTTTCTGAAAGAGACCAGTCAGTACTATGGGTTGGGGAATTTCACCCCCCTCCACTGTCCTTAGATCTGCCCCTCCCAAGGTTTCAGCTGTCCAACAACGAGGTTTCAGCCACTCTGCTGTGGCCTCATCGTCGCAGTTGAATTGCACCCACCCTGTTTTGAGGATAGAGCCGTGAAACTTTGGCTGTGTGTGCCGCCAACTAGTTCACAGTATTAATGATATATTATTATTAAATTTATATATATATATAATATAATATCATAATATATATAATATATATATATATATACATATATATATATATATATAAATATATAATATATAATATATAATACAGTGGCAAAATAACGCCCCGACAAGCCCGCGGTGGGGGCGCAGAGCAAGGGGCGGCACGGCTGGCAAGAGGATGAGGCACTTTCGATTGAAAAAACTCCATAATAAGCTCTCTCTCTCTCTCTCTCTCTCCTCTCTTCCTCATATATATATATATATAATTATATATATATATATATATATAAATAATATATATAATATAATATATATATAATATATATAATATATATATATATATATACTATATATATATATATATTAATACACGTAGTATATAGTGACAACGACTTTGAAATATTGTTAGTCTTTAGGAGAGTTATTTTATGAAGTGGAAAATCCATTGATGCAGACAAAATCAACAAAGTAGCCAAATGCAGAGTAGTATTACATTGTGCCAAAATCGCAACCTTAACTATAGTCTTGAATGATTTCTGTAAAGGAGATTACAGATATTATTGTTTTTATGATTATTAATGAGATATATGGCGTATTCAGTCAGAGTTCCCAAGATGGCATCACTGAAAGAAATTCTTCAGAAAACCTGCATGGTCAAACAGAAACTGTTAAAAACTGTGCCCAACTAGATGTCTTCGAGGTTCGATTGCTTGTTGGCAGTTCAAGTTAATTTCATTTATATTTTAAACTGTTTATCAAAAATCATCCTAACTTTAACAAAGATCCTCTGACCAGTAGTATAGGCGACAGCAGTAAGAAGACAAATGTCTACTTTCACTTCATTTTAATGCTTGTGTCTCAAAGGCAAAATTTGGAAAGTATTAACATCCCTTCTAAAAACTCTTTAGAAAGGTGTCACACAAACTAAACCTAGTGCGGAGAGATTTGTACTCAAGCTAGTGAGAGGGCCAGCGAAATTTGCAAGAAGTTGGCAAATTATGAGACTTCCATTGCCTAACTAAACGACAAATCCAAAGTGACAAGCTTCTTTAGATTTTCTAAAGATGTTGACTCATTGATCCTTTGCACAATTTCAGGGGAGTTTTTTTATACAGAGCCATTTGATATACTAATAGGCCAAGGGAATCGGAGGTACCAGAGTATGAGCAAGGTAAAACAGATGTTTTGCTTTTTTTGAGCCCTACAGCCCTTACAGAACAAACAATAAAGACTCATGGCAGTCTGCTAGACAATTTTACAAAAAATATGAAGCCGCCGTGACAAGTTCTTTAGTCACGGAAATTGTCTGCATCAGGATGTTGTGGCAAGGAAATAACGAAAAGAAAAAATGACAAAATCTATACAAGTGCAGAATATTGTGATTGAAATAATATGTTGTCTGTTATGATGTAGAGCGTGACGGCGTTTTTATAATGTTTCTGATATTCCCAGTAACTTCATCTATTAGCTGAGAGATTTCTTCAAAATTTATAAAATACCTAATTTAAAAAGTTATTTGAGAATACTCATGACCGATCCGTTTAGTAAGGTGAAGTTGACTTTAATCTTTAGCACAATTATGATCGGGCTCGCGCCATGAGACTATGAGAAATTACGTACAACATTTGTGATGCAAAGAGACGAAGGCGATTAATATTTAGGAGAGACTATTAATGTCAAAGTTAAAAAGTAATGACAATGTATTGTTTATTAGTAAGTTTTTGCTTTACTTTACCAACTAACAGTAATGTAAAAAGTGTTTTATTCGATATGAACAAGAAAACTTTTTTTTCATATCTTTGGTGACGTCTTTCGTAATCATGAGAAAAAATATTTGTGAATGTATTATATGCATGCACACGATATAATATATATAGATATATATATATATATATATATAAAGATATTATATATATAATATATATACATAAATATATGTATATATTATATATATATAATATATATCATATAAATATATATATATAATATAATACTATATAATATTATATATATATACTACTATATATATATATATTAATATATATATATACACGTATATATCTATATATAGGCCTATATATAGATATATAAATTATATATATATATATAATTATCATATATAATATATAATATAATATATATATATATATATATATATATATATATATATATAATAATATATATATACTATATCATAAAATAAATATATATATATATATATTTATATATAGTATATATATTATATATTATATAATATAAAATATATATATATATAATATAATATATATTAATATATACTATATAGTATATATATATATAATAGATATAATATATATACACGATATATATATTATATATATACTATATATATACTAATTACTATAATATATTATTAAAAGCACAGCTCTTGTAATATAAGACTGCTCCCGTAAATAGAATATGAAAAAAATATGTAAAATATTAAAATATTAAAATGGTAAAAAATAATTATGAAAGTATTGAAAATTAGAGCTGTTTCTGCCAGCAGGAGAAACCACTGGACAGGTCCCGGTAATACAAAAACGTCTGTGAAGGCACTTGGAAAACAATGTTCAGAGGGCATCAGGGTAGAAACACACTCCAGTCACCACTTTGTTGATGATTGTTTTCGGATTTGCTGAAGAAACACCACAAGAATCTGAAACGAAACAACGTTTGAGCATCAATAAACTATTAAAAACAAAATAAATTATATATAATACATCATAATAAACAAATACAATATTTATAAATAAATAATATAATTGTAAGCATAAAATAAGAATGAGAATTATGAGCAAATATAACATAGGATCCTGAATCTGACTTTCTTGAACAGAAGTATGAAGGGTGACTTAATTTAATTTTATATAAAAATTACAGTAAGTAATAAAATAGAATATGTTATTTAAATTAAAAAAATAAATGGTCACTTTTTTGCTATAGATTTTAAGCACAAACTCACCCCTGGCTTTTTACAATAAAAATTTATAGAAAATTAACTTTCGATCACAATCACTTGAAGCTGAAAATAGTAATAGTTCAATTTCACTGAGGCTAGACTGAATCACAAGTTTGAAGTAACGGTGGATATTCCAAAAAAAAATCATCACTTGTTAGAAGCACACAGCTGGATGAAATCCTTGATCTTTCTGAAGAATTAATTCAAACTTAGATGGTGAAAGTGACACACTGACAAAAAACTGTAGCAAAAAATCGGAACAAATAGAGAACGTCTTTTTAGTAATGGCGCTTGATCGAAAGAGAACGGAAGTTGAAAGGATCACACGTGACTTTTCGCTCGAAACAAAAAATTGGTCCAATAGAAAAAGAAAAAAAAGTACAAATAAAAATAAAATAAAATAAAAATAAAAATAGGGGGGAAAAAAATTTAAGTTTAAAGACTCAAAGGGAAAACCATAAAACAAATTTTATTTAATTTTTAATTTTTTATTATTTATAGTATATTACTATATAATATATATATAATATATATATATATATATATATACTATATATATAATATACCGTATATATATATCATTCATAATATAATATTATATTATATATATATAATTATTATATTATATATATATAAATATATATCACTATAGTATACTAATAGATACGGTATGTACTAATATATTAATATTTATATAACTATATTATATTATTACTATTATAATATATTAATATAATAATATATATATTATATATACATTATAATATATATAATTATCATATATATATATAATATATCATATAATATATAATAATAATCAATAATAAGATATAAATATTATATATTATTATATATATATCATTTATAATATATATATTTTATACTATATTAATAATATATAGATATAATAATACATATTAAAATTAATATAATAAATATAATAGATATATAAAAAAATAATTATATAATATATAATCAATATATAATTATACATATATATATATATTATAATATATAATATATATATATATATAATATATATATATATATATATAATATCTATATATATATATATATATCATATAATATATACTACATATATATAGTGTTCTACTTTTAATTCATAGCTAGGTACTCTACACAAGGAAACAAAACTAAGACGTTAAAAGATACTTTGAAAGGAACAGTACAAGGAACTATTTAATACTCCGTTACTTTTAGCTTTCAATATGACATTAATATATGTATTTAAGCATGTAATGTTTGTGATATTAAATTTTCAACATTATTAGTATTATTAATTAAAAAGCATACCCTCATGATAAGACCTTGCACTCAAGACTTAGCCCTTTGCATCCACCAACAACATTAATGCACCAGCCACCTTCCTGCCTTCCACAACTTTCCTACTACACTCTTGCATCATCCGTTCCCTTTTCATCCACACATGTATACTAAATATTTAAACCCAGACAAACTTGTTCCAGCTCATCACCATCTAACACAACTTCACACCGAGGACTTCCTCACTCACAACTACATTACTCTTTTCTACGCTTACCTTCAAACATCTCCTATTACACACACTGCCAAATCTCTCTACAATCCTCTCCAAACTCCTCTCAGATTCGCCACAACAAACCAAATCATCCGCATATAAATAGGTAGGGCACCCTCCACCTCTTCCATTCTCCATCATTGCTAACGAGAATCTGTGGAGTGGCAGTCGGAGTCTGAGGAGTCAAGGTTTTGCAAGGAGAGTGAGTCGGAGTCAGCAGTCTGAGTCGCGTATTTTGAAAGGGTGAGTCGAGTAACTAAGGGAAAACGACTCCACAACCCTGATTCAAACACCATTCCCTGCCACCCACCTCTAATTCTTCATAAACCCCATCATCATACAAATGAATAAAAAGAACATACTAGCCATCCCTGTCCCTCCCTATTATTAATATTAAACCAATCACTTTCAATTCAATTTATTCTTACACGCTTTACTATCGTAATATATACTTTTGATTCCATTCAGAAGCTTACCACCAACACCACTTATCAATACACCTGCCATAGAGCTTCCGTAATAATCATTTCATACACGCCTGTTTGGAAATCCAAAAAAAGCTAAATACAATTTATCTTCTCCACCCTCATTTCTCAATCATTTTTTTCAATTGAAAGATTCTTGACCCACATTCCTCAACACTTCTTAAGCCACATTGTTCTTACACAATCAGTCCTTCAGTCACTCGAAAGCATTCTTTCGACGCAACAATAAAGTATATATCGTCCCTACCTACACTTAAAAACTAATTTCCTATAATTTCTACAGTTACCCTTATCTCATTTACCCTTTATATAAGCGATACATATTGCTCCTCTCCAATCTCCAATGCTGAGCTAAATAAAATTACAAAACTCAAATACAATCATCCACCATCCGCCTCCTGCTCTTGATTCATTTCACCGGTTACTTTCATCCTATACCTGCAGATTTATCATTTTTCAACTTCTCGTTCTACACCAATCTCCCTCTCTTATTAATGACCTCATACCAAAATACCTATTCCTTGCACCATCAACCACACATTCACTAATCACCTCTTTCATTACTGCCAATGTATGCAGATTTTCGAAGTGTTCCCACCCACTCTAGTCTCACATCCATTTCATCAGTACAAAAGCACCATCCCTATTTTTATTCTATGCCAAAATTCCCGATTTCCTTATATTATACTAATACTATAACATATTTTTATTTTTATATTAATTTTAAATTAATTTTAATAATAATATATATATTAATATATATTATATTATTAGATATATATATATATAATATAATATATATAACATATATGCATGTAAAAGGATTTTACCTGGAGGAGAAATATGCCCACCAGGAAGTCGGCCAGCACTGTTCTTCCTCCGAAAAAGCTCCAATAACTAGGCTCCTCTGTTGAATCCGTGAGCACCTGGAGTATTTTTCTTCTCCTGATGGAGGCGGAATCCTATGATTCTTGCTTTATTTATTCTCCTTCGAAAATGTCATGCACCGCTGCTGAGGAATAGGTTAAATAATTATTAAAAGGGGTTCTGTACTATTGGAACGGGGTCTATTGCACTATGGAAGTTGACAACTCACCTCTTTGATGAACCTTTCTATAACATGTTTTTTTCTTTGTATTTAAGACAACTTACAAGAGCCACACTCTTAAAATAAACGAAGAAAAATATATTTTTTTTTTTTAACGAAATTCTTGATTAAGGTAGAAATATATTTTTATGTATATGGTTATTGTGGGGTTATTTTATTTATTTTTATTTACAAAAATTTTCCTTCCTACTAATAATGTACCTTATGGATGGCCATCCAAAAAAACAAAAAATTATACCCAATAATAAAAATAATAATAATAATAATAATAATAATAATAATGCTCTTATTACTCAGATATAAAGACGTGTTTATTGGTGGACTCTAGATCATACCTTGGGTAATTAAGAACGGTTATTAAAAATAAATTTGGCTGACCTAGATCATACCTTGCGGTATACCTTAATTGGCACTATAATTTGTTGACAATTAAGAGGGTTGCCTTGCAGTTCAAAAACTCGCATTCCGGCGGGATTTGAACAAATAATATGTAGAAGGTGACTTCTCTTGTTTGCTTGTTGAAGTTCCTCTTTGTTGGTATAATGTGCCTAAACAAAAAGACGAAAAACATTAACTATTCAATATTAGTCCATCTTCTTTTGTAAAAAAAATATTTAAAATGAATAAAACAAAAACAATGTCTTACCCTATGTTGAGGGTTCTCTGTTCTTATCTTGTTCAACTTTTCCTACTTTTAGCTATTAATCCTTAGTTGAAGTTTTGAAGTTATTTTTCTGAGTATTTAAGGGGTCACATCCACGATAAAGTATTAATTGTTACACAATTTCACTTCTACTTTGTCTTTTAAGTCTTTTAAGTAGTCTTTTAAGTTTTAACTGCACTATCACAATTCAATTTCACTATCTTCAAACAAGAAAAACCAGTATATTTTTGATACTATTCTTCAATTTCCAGTAGTTGACTTTATGGCAGAATCAATCATCTGTTGGGGGAAGAGAAAATAAGGAAGCTATAAAACCACCTCATTCCTCCCCACCCGTCAACGCTGGCGTGTTGACGCCAACTTTTATTCATTTTAAATTATTTTACCATTTTCACCACCAAAACCAACCCCATGACTATAATGCACCTTGTTCCAAAAAAAATTCCTCCTTTTCCTTGAAAACTTATAACTTTTTATTATTCATCCTATCTCATGGATGAGGGTTGAAGAAATAAAAACAAAAACTTCTTGACAAAACCGAACCCTTCCTTGGGTACTGCAAAATGAAACAAAACTTTTTAATAAAATTCTTTTCGCAAAAGTAAATCTTTCTTTCAGTAAGTCAAAAAATGAAAAAGAAACTTTCTTTTAGTTAAAAAATCTTTCAATGAGCTCCTCAGGGGGCTACTCATTGAAATATTGCCCAATGCGTCTCCTCACCTCTTCAAAAGTAACGTCCTCATCGAAGGCAGACAGGAAACCATGCATTTGGAGAACAAAACCCTCCATTCGGGCCCTCCACCTATCTTGCGGATCTCGATCCACCATGGCTACGGCATCAGTCGAAGTCCTCGATGGTGTTCTGGCTGTGTGAGCTGTCTCCGGTGTTTGATAAGGGGCAGGTCTCGGGCGACGTCGCCTTGACCGGCTTCGCGTCTCTCTCCATTTCAAAACTCCGAGTCATTTCTCTGCTCCACATCTCCAAACCTATTATATCTTCTCTGAAGCTTTCAGAAACCCCCGCTGGTGATTCTGGTTCGGTCCCCCTATCATTGAACCTAATATATTTTTGATCTTTCTGGGTCTATATATCCAACTATTCTTGTCTTCTGTGTTTCAGCCTCTCTCTCTCAATCGTATTGGTGATGAGTTGGTTCCTACGGAGTCTCAGGAATCCAGGCATGGCTCCCGTAGTCTCTTTGTTGTTCTGTATCTTATCTCGCATTGGTCCGAGGCATTGATTTCCACCTACCTCAAACAATATTGTCCTCTCCCACTCACTTCAAGATACTATTTCCATTTGTCCGCCGCCGGCACCACCCCGCTGATAGCGTTTCGGCTTGAGAGAAACCTGGTACCTGTCTCACTGTCACACCGGAGCAATCCTATTCGTCACCGCCCCCCCGATTCGAACACCCCACCTTTGCAATCTTCTCATGAAAATGACGCACAACTCCCTGGTGGGGATGCTACCGTCTCTCAGGAACCCTTTCTCCCAGGGTTTAACATTGCCGGCAATAATTTCTTATATTGCCGTGACCGGGCAATTCGAAACAGACGTACATTACCGGATACGGTACCTTCGGTACCACTGTACGCAGCTGTTTCTAAGAGTCTAATTACATAAGCATCGCCCTTGGCCTTGAAAATGCAATATTATGTTTGATACTCCCAGCCCTTCAGCAAAAATCTTCAACCGTGAGGAACTGGTCCACTCTCAATTTGTTATACTGAACCAAATCGAGAACTGGGGGTATCGCCAAGATGATCTGCATGGTTGGGTTTATTCTCGCGCATCTTCCAGAGAAGCGCGAAAACCTGCCCGCGAATTCGTCGTTGTCATAAGTGAAATTCGCTACCGTTACCCAGCGTTGAACCTCAGAATCTGGATCTGGCAATTGTCGTTGTCGGTAGGCCTCCGTTATTAACACAAAGACCACCATATGGGTGTAAGTGGAGTCCACATCCTGGTCTATTTTTTCTGATAACCTTTCCAAATTTGCTCCAGGATAAGATTTAAATACCACAGTAGCATTCGGGATCAATTCTGCCGTATAGGCTTCTTCCATTTCCCGCACCAAGACAAATTAACAATACTGAAGCAAAGATATATAGATGAATTATTATCAATGATGAATTTAAAAATTTTAAACTTATTTAATCAGTTTTATTTTGTTTTATCTTAATATTCATGGATTTATGCTTTATTTTATATTTTTTAGTAAATTTTTCTTATATGTTCAATACTTTGTTTTCGCCTTCTTTCAATCAAGAAAGGAAATACAATGGGTAACGGTTGACAAGGTCCCTCGGGACCGTGTATACGGACGAGTGTCCTCAATCGGATGAGACACCCTAGGGCAGTGGTGCCCAACCCGTAGCTCGCGGGCAACATGTTGCTCGCGTTACCCGTTACTAATGTGCTCGCGACTCGCGTATTAGATTTATCACGTTTATTAAAAATTAAATATATTATTAACAATAGATATTATCAGATAAAAAATTATATTTTTATAATTATATATTTTATTTTTAATATATTATATATAATATACATATATATATATATATATATATATTAAATCACTTGAATCTATGGTCTTCTGCCTTAGGACTATGGGGAGTCTTGTGTGATAGCGCTTGACATATCTAAGGTTTCTACAAGGTATGACACGCATCGCTACTTCTAAGCTACCCTTCCTTTGAATTTCCTCCTTCGCCTTTGCTATCTGTCTATTTCTTTAGATCGTTCTATCTCACTCTTGCTGAATGGAGAGCAACCTCTTTCTCCTTTCTGGTTAATTGTGGTGTTCTCAGGGTTCTGTTTTTTCTCCACCTTTATTCCTACTTTCTTTAACGCTCTTCTCGGCTGAACTGTCTAACCTTGATTCACTCTTAGGCTAGTCCGAGTTCAACTCTCATTCCTCCACTCATTAAATGTGCTCCCTCGTTTGTATCTAGAGTGCTTCTCGTACTCTACAGTTTCCCGATTCATTTCTTAGCCGATGTGCAGATTCTCAGTGGGCTAACCGCATTCTTGTGAAAATTCAACTCTTTAAAACTTAACTTCTCTATATCTCCCTCTCAAAAACCTCCCAACTTTCCTATCCCTTCAACGCTCAAATTTTCACCTTAAACAACATAAATATTCTTGACTGAACATAAATAGTGAATGTCTTGGAGACCTCATATCAAATCGGCTGCTAAAATGGTCCCAATGAAACTGGGAATTCTGTTCAGATTGCGTGCAATTTTCTTCGCTCCAGTTACTCCAGTCTTTATATAATCTTATTCGCGCCTTGTATGAATACTGTCTATCACAATTGGTGATCCGGTTCCACCTCCTTTTGGATAGTGTTGAGGCTAAGACTAAGAGACTATAAACTGTCCAATACTTTCTAATTCTTTGACCTTTTCTCTGCGAGTGATATGGGCCCATTCTTTCCTATACTATTTACATGGCAGTGCTCAACAATTAACCTCTCACATCCAACCCTGCGCCCTTCGTAAACAGAGGTCTGTCTTACTATCACATAAGTATTGCATGATATTGAACCAGTATACTCGTTGTATTGCCTCCTTCTTTCCGAGCCACATCTGTTTTGTTGAACTAATTGCCTTAATCCATTTTTTCCTGCCGTATTCAATCTTCCTCTCTTTAAGTTCTCCATCTGCGCATACTGCAATTGCCGCTTAGACAAGGACTGAGTGAATTTACTTTCCTTTTTTGTTTTTCTTTTCATTCCTTTTATGTTTTGACCCTCCTTTGAAAGGGCCCTGCCCTGAATGTACTGATGTATACTATATATCACTTATAATATATATATATAATAATATATATATATATATATTATAATATATACTATTTTTTATATATACTATATAGTATATATAATATATAATATATAATATTAATATATTATATATATATATATATATAATATTAATATCTTATGTTCTCGTACCTCCGTGTGCTCGCCCTAAAATTTTAATTCTTAAATCTTGTCTCGCGATAGACTAAAGGTTGGGCACCACTGCCCTAGGGCTTGCTAAGGATTAGGAATTGGGAGATCCTCAAAACCTTCAAAGGATAAATTACTATTGGTCCTGCCCAGATGAAGTTCCTGCTGATCAAATTCTGCTGTTCCAGCCCTGCCTCATCATTAATAGGTAGTACAGCGATAGATAGAATATACATTACCCAATCTCAAAGATTTATCAGTGGGGTTAATGAATCTCTTCCAGACTCACGGGGAGCAGACTCATTCCCAGCGTCTTTCCACTCTGCCAATAAGTCGCGAGGGTATCCACTGCAAAACAGTTTTCTTCTTCCTTCTTCAGATCTACATCACCTGGAATGGTGAATCCAATCTCTCCTCCTCCCACTGAGCCTGGAAACACGAAGCTCTCAAGGTACAATTAGGAACTGGTTTCATCATAGAGGTAAGCTTCTTTTGTTCTTCTCTGATCTCATCAACTTTTTCTTGTATCATCTTTACAACATTTTCATCTAGGCAAAATCCCTCAAATAGGGATTCATCATCATCATCATCGTCTGAATCGTCCTCCTCTTCTGGTAACACCTCCTCTATTATGGGAACTACTTCTGTCTGGTCAATCCCCTCTTGCTCCCTCTCGATTATTATTCATTGCATACTGCTGGAACACTGGTTCCTGGAGCAGATAATCAGGGGGCATCTTCCATGGTCGTAATTGCCGATGATGGGCTTTATATTGTCTACCATCTTCTGGAGATAGTAGAATGTAGGTAACCTTGTTTTCATTTACTTTAATTACCTCATAAGGTCCGCTATATCTAGGGTGGAATTTGTTTTTGGTCAGATTTCCAGGAAGATGGACCTTTAAACCCACCATCTGATGTTCCTCATATGGAATAAACTTATTGTGGCTGTCTTTCCAGCACTGGTAGGTAAAGGAAGACCTGTATGTACTTCATGCGCGGTTTTCAAGATGTTTTCGCAGGGGGTTCTCTGGGTTTCTGAATGGGTAGTGTGGTTGTAAACCAGCACTACCTGAGACAATTCTTCATCCCACTTATTTGGTCTCTTAATGGACATCCTCAAATATTGGCTGAGGGTACGGTTGACTCGTTCCACAGCTCCATTTGAATATGTGGGAATACGGATGTATGCAACACGGCTTGAATGGGCTGGGTTTGGCAGCTCCTCAAATTAATCGGGCCGTGAGTATATTCTGTGGTAATCGTCAACAAATTATAGAAAACTTGGACAGAACATGATAATATATTCATGCTGAAAAGCAATTGCCACATTTATGCTTGTTTGTCCTCAAGAAATGGCGGCCACCATTTAGTGAAGTGCTCATACCACTCAACCAGCATAAGTTATGACTCTGGCGTTGAGCAAGGGAAACTGATTAGATCCATCGCTACCAGTTCAAACTGGTCCGCGAAGTGACTATTCTTTACGTAAGTTGGTGCGTACAACAACGAGTTCATTATATTCAAAAGCTTAGGCATTTACCTAACATTGGTTTAATGTCGTAACAAATGAATATATCTATTGAAGGCCCAAACTTTTTATAAGCAACGAATATAATTATACTTCCCAGGTGTGCAAAATCCAGTGGCCCCCCCCCCCCATTTATACTACCCTGGTCAAATTTTAGTGGGAAAATCAAAGCGAACCTCCCGTGGAAAACTCACGTTACAGGCGATTATTTCTTAAATATACACTGCTGAACTCTTGCCAAAAAGTAGAGTCGCTATAAGGCAATTACTAAACATATAGCCTTCTTCATCCGACGTAATATTGGTCGAACCTTGATAGCCGCAAGATCATCTTAGCCATTTCTATGGATCAGTGTGTCAGACCAAAAAAACTATTGGAGGATTTTCGGTATGTGTCCAACCTCCCCACCAGTGGGTTGGTTATTAGGTAAATTTTCGCAAGCTGGGGAACCAGAGACCTCTGTAGGATCGTCCACTTCATCCACTGATTCATCCAGCAAGACCCTCTCATTGAAATCTTCAGAAGACACTACTGCAACCTCAAATATAACTTCCTCCGCCTCAGTAGGTACAGGAAACAAGAGATCATAATGAATACCTCCTCTACAAAAAGATGACAAGTTTTCTTGGCGGTTTCCTCACCAAACTTCAAGGGTTTTGAATCCCCATAATAAAGAAAGATCTGACACTTATACAAGCTTGCAAATGCCAGGATTGATTGTGTGAGAGGGAATTGGCCGGGTAGTCGCATCAGCTGTAATGCCCGAGTAATGTGTTTGGCATTCTTCCCCACAGGTAATCGGTACTTGCTTCGATTGTCACTGAGTTCTTGGACAACCTCTTGTCTTAATCTAAGATGCTGTTCAGGGGTACCATACATCCAACCCGAGAAAGCTTGAAAAAGTGAGTCCCCTCCTCCAGGCATCTTTAATTCTGAAAACCCCCCAGGAACTGTATTTGTTGATACTAGCTCCGAGGCTACTGAAACCTCGCCCATTGGTGATCGAGACAATGCATCGGCAATGATATTGTCTTTGCCGGGGATGTGCAGCTCATAATCAATATCATTTATCTCTTCCAGAGTGCGGGCTACTCTGGCGTTCACCAATGGCATATTATGAAGGAAAAGTAAGGGCTTGTGGTCGGTGAAGATGACCACTTTAATTCCATACAAGAAAGGCTTTAGGGCTCTCACAGCCCACCGTATGGCGGCTACCTCCCTCTCTGTGGTGCTGTAGCGTTGTTCAGCTTTATTAAATGTGGTTGAGATGAAGGCTATCGGACGTTCTTCTCCAGATTGGGTCCACGCTCCGGCTCCGATATCTGAGGCATCGACATACAACAAGAGAGGGGATGCCCCTTCCGTTCGATCGGGATAGGACAGCAATTGTGGGGTCACAAGTGCGGCTTTCAGGGCTTCAAAAGCTTTCTGACAAGGCTCAGTCCACTTCAAGGTCTTCTTGCTAAGTAACTCGAAAAGAGGTTTAGCAATCTCTGAGCAATGGGCGATGTGACGGCGATAAAAATTTATCATGCCCAAAAACTGCCTCAACCTCCGAATGGTAGTGGGAGCTGGAAACTGCATGATACCCTGTAAGTTGGAATCTAGGGGAACCATGCCCTGTTCTGAGACTTTGTGGCCTAGGTATTGTACCTCTTTCCTCAAAAGAAATGACTTTGCGGGCTTAATCTTAAAACCTGTATCTTGGAAGGCAGCCAACACCTTCTCAAGGGTTGCTAAATGTTCTTCAAAAGTTTTACTAATAATGAGAACATCATCCAGGTAAATCATACATTCATTCCAGGGGATATGAGCCAAAGCATACCGCATCCCACGCTGGAAAGTGGCAGGCCCGTTCTTTACGCCAAACGGCATGCGCAAGAACTCCCAATGGGACAATGGAGTAGTAAAGGCCGTCTTTTCTATGCTGGTTTCCTCCATTTCCACCTGATAATAGCCTTTAATTAAATCGATGGTGGTGAAATATTTCATCCCCTGAAGACTGAAAAGCATATCAATTAAATTTGGAATGGGGAAACTATCTCCCTTGGTGATTTTGTTAAGCTCCCGATAATCGATACACAATCGAATCGATCCGTCCTTCTTACGAATAGGGACCACCGGGGCTGAATATGGGGATTTACTTCGCTGGATGATTCCTTCTTCCTCTAATTTGTGACAATTTGCCTCTATCTCCCGAAGTATAGGGCCTTGTAAACGCCTGACGGGTACCTGAACAGGGTCCTCGGTCAGGGTTTCTATTTTGTGTTTAATCACGTTAGTGCATCCCACGTCTGAATCTCCTAGACTTAAGGCAGGATGATATCGGTCCAAGAGTTGGATTACTTGTACCTGTTGGGCTGCAGTGAGGTCAGCTTCGTCTAGTCGGAAAGCTTGGCTTAAGGTTTCGGGTGTCCATTCGCTGAACTCATTTGGGCTTTTCTCAGCCAATTCAACGATGTGAACCGCTGGATCCTCCAGGGTTACTAATTCTGCTCTGGCTATTTTTATTCCTTTTCTCAATTTTCGTGGGAATTCGCTATTGTTTTGGGCGATTACTAGTGCTTTGTTTTCAACAAAATTGACCAAGGCTGGTTCTACTTTAATGCCTTTATGCAATTCAGGATCACCTTCTACCAGCACCATTTTTTCCTGGAGAAAGCCTCCCATCATGTTGGATTTCGATGATGGCACATTGCTTAGGCTCTATGGTTACTGTCTCCACTAGTGAGCATGCCTGCTCCTCATCTAACCTTCCCTTTCTCACGTCCACTGCTACCGTCTGCACATGATTCCCGCGTCTTATCACCAACTCCCGGTTGTACAGGTCAGGCAGCAATCGTTCCTGTTTCAGAAGATCATACCCCAAAACCAGGTCATACTCCGTGACCTGATCCGGGATTATGACAAAGCGACTTGGCTTCAGGATGTACTGGGTTGATAATTGTAAAGCGATGATCACTTCTCCAAGTACTGGGAACCTCACATTTCCTATACCAGTCACGCCCCGATAAGCGGTGGGTAATAGGGGACAGTTTTTCTTGTTCAACAAATGAAAACAACTGGCTGATATAAGGCTAACTTCAGCCCCTGTATCCACAAATGCGGTTATGGGTTCCATTGGCGGCTGATCCATGACGGTCACCTGCAATATGAGTGTTTCCGCTGATGCCTTTACCACATTGTATGTAATGACTTCTTCTGGAGAAAAGTCATCTTCAACTTCAACATTTGTGTCCACCTTCTCTTTTGGATTCTCATTCAGGGTCACTGGGCCTAATTTAGAGAGCTCTTCGGCTTCGGGCAGTTCGCCTCCTCTGTTGTTGTTCAATAAGATCTGCTTGTGTCGGTGGAAACATTTCTTCATTCTGGGAAATAGCTTGAGGAATCTCCTGAGACCCTCCAGGATCATCCTCAGCTGAGGTTACTATTTCTATGGTTTCTATTCTCTTATTCTCCAACATGAGGTCTTCCATGTCAGAGCCTATAAGTTTTCCGGCCGCTGTGTGCAATCTTTGCCCCAATGGTCTCCGTTACAAAACGGACAATCCATTCGGGGTTTTGGAGGTTGACTTGGTTGCTTTGGACAATTGGGCACCAGATGCCCCACCTCCTTACAACGCAAGCACCGGTTTTGCCGCAAATAACAATCCTCATAGACGTGACCTCTCTTTCCACAATATCGACACAAGGGTCTAGACCAACAGTCACCCATGGTATGACCCCTCTTTTTGCAATGGCTGCATGTTTGAGTTTGGGGAGAGGGACCATTCCCATTTCTCGATTGATATCTGGGTGATTCATTACCTTGACTACTTCTAAAGGTCTGAGATGGGATCCCTCGAGGATGAGCGAGGTTGCGCGGAATATTATTTGTAATGGGGGCCTGTTCTCTGCTAGCTATGGCTGCACTTTTGTTAATTGTCGGA
>JABUQX010110432.1:7500-20000 GCA_015478945.1 Trachelipus rathkii | reverse complement strand
ATTATAGGAATAACTTTAGTGGAGAAATGAGTCCGACAAGGTACTTTATATTTTGGGGCTAGATGCTTTAAAAGCCGCTTAAATCCTTTATCATCCACAACAGAATATGGCTGCAGATCTAAACATATCATTTCACCAATAAGACGGGTAATACTCTTAGCCTTAGGATGATCATGTTGCCACACTTCTTTTCTTGTCCAAATTTCTTGTAAAGATGCCTGAATATAAATTAGTTTCACATAATTAGTTCTTAAAAATTAAAATGTATTCAAAAAAATTATTAATTTAACCTAGGAAAATGAAAGCAACATTGATTTAAAAGTAATCGCATTGTTGTTTAATATCAATAAATAAACTATAAAGTAGTAAAAGTTTTTAGTTACATAACTTACATTTGTTTTCTTTTTCTTTTTTATATATTTATTAATATAATATGAATATTTTCAATATAACAACTCTACCTATTTTATTCATAATAAACCAAAATTTACCTGTCTCGATGTTTCTGGTGCAGACATATTTGAGCTTTCCCCTATGGGTCTGCTGTTTCCGCTTGGTTCGGGATCATCGCATTTTTCTACTTCTTGTGCTACTTTTGTTGTGCAAAAATCTGTTAAATACTTTTGATTTTCAACTGCTTCGTTTGAAAATTTAGCATTGGAGATCATGAATTTCATTTTATTGTGAACGGCATTATGCACCCCTTTGAGATGGTTTAGAAGATTTGTTGTTGTCATTTTGTGAGGTACTTTACTTCCTCTGGACAAATTCTTCTTGCATAGTATGCACACTGCTTTGCTAATATCATCATCTTTCACCTTAAAATAGTCCCATATAGGATTCGAAGTTTTAGGCATTATACTTTTTTTAATTTTATATTTATATCAAATCTGGAACAGCAATATATTAATAAGGATATAATTAAGAATAAGAAAATAATATAGAGTAGCATTACATACGTTTTAAAGTCTTATTTATAAGTATAAAAAAATATTTGTTTTATTTACAACATTCAATTTTTGATAATTTGCCGAAAAAGCTAGTAAAAATGTTTTAGGCTGGTTGCCGCAAAATGCCAAGCTTCGGCATACCAGCCGGGTCAATATTCGTACATCCTTATTATAGTATGAGTATATATATATATATATATATATATATATATATATATATATATATATATATATATATATATATATATATATATATATTAAAAGATATTAAATTAGTTTATATATTATGAGATCTGTATTTTTATATATATATTATATATATATATATATATATATATATATATATATATATATATATATACATAAGGTTATATATACATACATAAATATATATATATTCTTTATATATATTTATTATTATAATATATATAGCAGTTATATATATATATATATACATATATATATGATATTGTTAGCATTATATACATATATTATATATATGATATTATATATATATATATATATATATATATACTCCAGATATATATATATATATATATATATATATATATATATCTATATATATATATATATATATATTTGGTAATATTTTAATATATTTTTTTATACTTATATATATACATATATACTAAATGTATATATATACATATACATATATATTTACATATTACATATATATATATATACATAAGGAGTTATATGTATATATATATTATTATTATTATATATATATATATATATATATATATTATTATTATTATATATATATATATATATATATATATATATATACCTATATATATATATATATACCAGTCAAATATATATATATATATATATATTTGGGAAAATTTTAAAATATTTTTTTAAACTGATCTCAATAATTGCCTTTACAGCTTGTCATATATAATAATAATAATAATAATAATAATAATAATAATAATAATAATAATAATAATAATAATAATAATAAAATATAGGCCTATACCTATTTAGGTTAAAATAATTTTACTTAATCTTAATGGCAGTATTTACCACAAAACCAATAATTCTGCTAGAGGAAAATCAATGTAAGTACTTTATTGCTTCTAACAATATAGCTACTGTATGTAGTTTTATGAATCACTTTGGTACTTGTGTACTGATGCCAGAGTTGGCACAAAAAGCCCCTGGCCTTTTGACTTTTTGATATCCTTAGTCCATGGCTTTTTGATTTTTTTTTTTTTTTAAAGTTTTTTCTTTGCAAGTTTGAAGGTAAAATAAATATAGGTATATAGGTATATCATATTGAAAACAACAAGGCTTATTATTATCATTTAATGTTTATTATTAGTTATTAATTAACAAAATGAATTTTATATTTTCCTTTGATTCCTAAAATGAAAGTTTTTTTGTAGTTTTTAAATACCGGTATCTATATACCCCAACTAATTTTTCTGACTTTTCCTTCCTTATCTTATTTCTCAATTTTGACCATACTATACCGTAGGTACTGAAGAACCTCTTAATTGAGCCAGAGCTAGCTGGACAGCTATGAATATTTTTTAATAAAGGTGAAAGGAAGTAGTGTGGATGAGTGATGGGTGAAGTGCGTCTGTGGGCTAGATTGAAAGGAATGAGAGGGGGAGAGTAAGAGTTGCAATTCTAATGAGTGATCTGTGGCATAGAGCTATTTTGGATTTTGCGTGTGTGTGAGTGCTTTCAAGAATATTAATGATTAAATTTAAGTTTGTGAAGGTTAGGGTATGTGTTGTGGCAATATATATATGGTCCATCTGAGGAGGGTGATATTTTCTGGATTGATCTGAATAGTGTTTTGGATGGGTTGATTAGGAGCTACTCAGTGGTTGTGTTGGGTGCCTTTAATGGATTGATAGGTGTTTGAAAGAGGTATATATATGATAACAGGTGCCTTTCAGGTAGCAGGAGAGAACGAAATGCTAGAAGTATGAATGATTTTTGTGCAGTGTCAGAAATGTGCAAAGGTATAAATTTTTCAATGGTTAGAAATTATCAATAAGTATATATGCAGATGGATAATCTTAGGAGCGTGTTAAGTGTAAGAAAATGTGCTAAAATGAGGGCTGAACGAATTAAGGATTGTGTGGTGTAGTGAAAGGAGTAAATGAGAGAATAAATGAAAATGCATTAAGGTGGTTTGGTCTTTTAGTTAGGTGGTTGTATAGAGGTGAATGTGTTGAGAAACAACTGGTTGGGAGACAGAAGAAAAAGTGGATCGAGTCAGTAATAGAGTGTTTGAAGGAAAGGAATGTGAGTTTGGTTCAATCAAGAGATATGGTGCATCATATAGGAGTGAGTGGTGTGGATCTAACAGAGGGTATGAACCCCTACACTGACGAGATACAACATACGATATATACCGTAAGACAGGGTAATTCGGTCCATGTGGGGCAATTCGGTCAATGTGGGGCAATTCGGTCCAGTGGCTCAAAATAGCCTATACGATGTAAAATATATCTTTAAAGATGTAAAATAATGTATTTTTATGTCTTAAGTATTAATTTTTTATGAAACCTTTAATTTAAGTCCATTAATTTTGTGATTTTTTTTTCTTTTTCTGAGCACTATAAAATCGGGTAAATTTTAGCAGGGTGTATACCAACAGGGAAAACAGGGAAAACACAGGGAAAATGAAAAGTGTACAGGGAAAACACAGGGAAAATAAAATTATCCAATTTATATCAGGCATCATTTTTGCTTAACCCCTAAAGAAGTATAGTGAAGCACATATTGGCTTCGAAATTCTCTTAAAAAGGGAGATCTTAAGGAAGCTCAGTTGGCTCAAGGAATGTTAGAAAGGTGTTTTGTCTTTGAAGGAGGAGGAAAGTAAAGAGCACAATAATATCATTCATGATTCTCCTCTTCCTAGTACTTAGAATTTAAATTGTTGATAAGTTCCAATATGGAGTAAAATTAAGTAAAAAATTTATATATCAACTTTTTCTTAGCCTAAGAATTTATACTTCTTGAGTTATTGAATCTTTATATTATTATTTTTATTAAAATTTATTCATCTGCAGTATCAGCGCATTTAACTAATTTCTCTTTTTTATTTTAAAGAATTGAATTAATTTGTTATATATGTGTTGAAAAATTCATTGATATCAAGTGAATTGATGGTTCAACGGCTGATATAATCAAAGAGAATTATGAACTTTTGATATCTAATTCCTATGTCCTTGAACTTCTGAAAAATTTTGATGAGAAGGAAGATAAACTCGATCAACTTTTCATTGAAATTTTTAAAAATGTAAACGTTCAAAAAGAAACAAAAAACTTTGTAACACTGATTCTTTCATCATTTCATGGGAATGCTTCTGTAGAGAGAGGTTTCTCGACAAACAAACATTGTCTACAAGAAAATTTGCGTGAAGAGTTATTGCTGAAGAAATGAAAAATACTGGAGGGGTTGATTATTGCATTACAAATGAGATGATGTCATACTGCCACAACGCTTCTTCAGATTATAAGACATACTTAAAAAGAAAACTATGTGCCAAAGAAGCAGAAACTCTGGAAGGTGCAAAAAAAAAGGAAATTAGCAGCTGAGATTAAAGAGGCTGAAGAAGTTAAGAGAAATATTGTCAAAGAGACCGAAAAATAACCATATTTTAGAAGAGAAAATAGCTTTTCTTAAACAGTCATAAACTTTTTTTTTTAAGATTAATGTACTTATTTAGTAGGTTTAGTCTAGAATTAAATAATTTTGTTATTTGTTTTAGAGAAAAGAAAAAATATTTTTATATATTTGTGTACCTTTGTTTTTGTAATTTTTATTTTGAATAAAGTAAAAGAAAAGGGGAAAAATGAAAGCAAAAGCAGGGACCTGGTAAACATATTTGGGCAGATATTTAGAAAATTAATTGATTGTGTTCATAACTTTGGCTATATAAATAACTTGGGAAGTTTAAAAATTTTTCAATGCAAATATAAATTTCACTTGTAAAATGTCAAATTGTATGATGTCATTTAAATTTGTGAAAGCTGGCCAAGAAAATTTGTTTACTGGGATGGTTAGAGGGTGGGCTCTGGAGGGTTTTCATTTTTTCACCTTTCCTTATTGATAACAAAGATAAAATGATGAATTTTATCATTTATTTTTGTCCAGGGAAAATTTTGGAAGAACAGGGAAAAAACAGGGAAAACACAGGGAATTTGAAAATTTCAACTTGGTATACACCCTGTTTAGGCTTATTGCTAAGAATCATACAGGTCAAAATAATTGTACTACATTATTGGTACCAAGATATAGTACTTAAAAATAGTTCATAACCTTAATGCAATCGTTGGAGTCATTCAGGCAAGAGATAAATATGTTTTATTATAAAAATTGTAACATGGGGCAATTCGGTCCAGGTTTAAAAATTTGCGTGGGGCAATTCGGTCCACATTGAAATCTTCATTAAATTAAATTTTTTAATACTCTTTTACAAAAAGATGTCCGAAATATAATGTTTAAAATAATTTTTACACTTTTACAGCAAGATAGGTAGGTAAATCATGTCAAAAATATATGCAGAAAGAAAAAACAACTCAAAATTAGCTTTCAAAAAATGTTTAAATCTGCAAAAAATAGCAACATTGTAATAAAATAAAATATTCTAGCTAGCTACAAAAAAAAAACATTCACACACCCCACTCACCACCTGAATGAGTGGGGAAGAGGAATGAATAACACACACACACACATAATAATAATAATACATAATTAATAATAATAATAATAATAATAGAGGAAAAGATGGGGCGGAGGAAAACCTTCCGCTGGGCAAAACCCTGCGGAAGGAAACCCCCACAACTTTTACAGCAAGATAGGTAGGTAAAGTTTTTCAACTTAGGCCTAATTAACCTATACAAATTTTTTCAGCAAGATGGTTCACACTTACGCAAAAGTAACACGGCAGGATACAAAGGGATACTCTGATGATGATGTTGCCAGACCCTTAAGCAGTTTTCGTTCTTGCATTGGTTCTTACGAAACGTAATATGCCTAAAACGCTTGAGTTTGCATTCGTTTTTGTCAAAGCGTTTGCGTTCGTTTTTGTCAAACAGCGCAAAATCGTAAAAGAAACGCTCACCAAACGTAAAGAATTTCCTTAATTCTGTGTAATATAAAATAAAAAAGAATTGCAACCTTACAGAATTAATAACATTACAGTTCATTTTTGTCAAACAGCGCAAAATCGTAAAAAAAACG
Source organism: Trachelipus rathkii (assembly GCA_015478945.1). Lineage (NCBI taxonomy): Eukaryota > Metazoa > Arthropoda > Malacostraca > Isopoda > Trachelipodidae > Trachelipus > Trachelipus rathkii. Next base: position 13,811 of record JABUQX010110432.1, on the reverse strand, counting down.
CTCACCAAACGTAAAGAATTTCCTTAATTCTGTGTAATATAGAATACAAAAGAATTAAGGAAATTCCTTACGTTTGGTGAGCATTTTTTTACGATTTTGCATTGAACATTTTATTAGTTTTCAAACCCAATTTCTTAAAATAATATTGTAATACCATTATGTTTAAAAAGACCTAAAACGCTTGAGCTTGCGTTCATTTTTGTCATTAAGCGTTTATTTTTGTCAAACATCGCAAATCGTAAAAAAACGCTCACCAAACGTAAAGAATTTCCTTAATTCTGTATAATACAGAATAAAAAAGAATAGCAACCTTACAGAATTAAGGAAATTTTAAAGATTTTGCAGTTTGACAAAAACGAACGCAAACTCGAACATTTTATTACGTTTTCGAACCCAATTTCTTAAAATAAAATTGTAATACCATTATGTTTAAAAATGAAAACTGACTTATCATAATTTATTAAATAAAACACTTTAATTGAGGATTCTTAGGGATGTGAAAATTGAAGTGGACCGAATTGCCCCGCCCCCAAAATCGTGGGGCAATTCGGTCCACGTTACTTATCGGCTTCTAACATTAATCCTATATTATATATACAAATACAATTATACTAATTTTACTCCTAAAGGATAACATTAACATATAAAAAAAAAAATTCGAAAAAATAAAGTTCCATAAACCCTAGGCAATAGATTGTGGCTAAAACTCGAAATATATTAGGCATTTATATATATTATTATTATATATATATATATATATATATATTTGTATGTTTGAAAATATATTTATATATATATATATATATATATATATATATATATATAAGAGAAGAATATTATAATATATATATATATATATATATATATATATATATATATATATATATATATATATATATATATATATATATATATATATATATATATATATATATACTAAAGAGGGTTATTTTTGCAGGTGGGCCACATGTTTATGCCTGCCAAACATTCCCCAAATATCTTATAAAGAAGTTTATATATCTAAATTACTTATCAAATACTAGGGAGTACTCACCAAAAATTTGAGGCTCTTCGTTCTTGTAGTGGCTGTGCAGGAGGGACAGAAAGGGGTGGCCAAAGTTACCCCAGCAATGGGGTTACTTTGGCCGCCCCATGCCAAAGTTACCCCATTGTATGCAAAAGTTGTATTGTAGTACTAATATTCCTTATATTGCCTTAGTTTTATTGTAGTAATAATATTTCTTAATTATATTTAAAATTTCAGGTTGTTTTGGGGTGTTTTCTTAAAATTAATTGTACGGCATTTGCCTTTATAAAATCAAAAAATTAAAAATTCCTTTTTTGGAACAAAAACTTTAAAAAAACTTATCTACATTAGGCAGGCACCTTTAGGGGGTCTGAAAACACATACTACCCTCTTGGATTTATGTAATGGGGATTATTATTTACAATTTCAATGATGTCGGATGGGGAAATCACAGACTTGTCCTCAGCATTTAGTGCCTGACCATTTTAAATACAGCTTTAAATTTTAATTTTATCTTTTAATCTTTTATCTTATTTAAATTTTGTAAAAAAAAAAAAAATGAAAAAAAAAAATGAAAAATGAAAAAAAAAAAAATGAAAAAAAAAATTAAAGGAAAAAAAATATAAATATAAACATATTATTATATTAAATAAATAAACCCTATATTATTACTTTCAGAGCATGAGCGACCTCAATAACTGGCTAATGTAAGTTGCCCCATAACCATAAAATGGGGGGTGGCCAAAGTTACCCCTCCCATTTCACATGTTAATAAAATTTAACATTTTAAAAATTTTTTAAATTTTAACATTGATTATTATTCCTGAGCTCTTTCTGAACAAAAATTGCATTTATAAAAAAAATTGTGTGATTTAAACTTTGCGAGATAATTCATAAAAACCACAGGAAGGTGAAAAATTAGATTTTGCAAAGTTTTTTGGAAAAATGTTTGTAACTCTGTTAATTGTTAATATAACTTTATAAAAAGTGTACCAACAGTTTATATAGTTATTAAGGAACAAATGTGTCAGACAGCATATTTTACGAAAAATAAATATTTACAAACGGTATAGCTAAAAATTTGAGCAGGGGTGGAAAATGGCCAAAGTAGCCCCGTCTGTCAAAGTAGCCCCGCTTTACGGTATATATATATATATATATATATATATATATATATATATAGGAAAACCGTTCACTTTATAATATTGTTAATATTTTTTAAATTAAAACATTTTTCAATTAGAGAAAGGTTTTTTAAGTAGCAAATAGATTATATTTTAACCATATATAAAAATTTAAGTAAATAACTTACACCTACTAGTCAAAAAAATTTCCCAAAGTTGGAAATTTTTTTTTTTTTTTTTTAAAAAATTTTAAGACCTCAGAATTTTTGTAGAATTAAGATATCAGAATTTTGACTTAGATGCATATTGGGAAGTCTATTTTTAACATTTTCCATGTAAAAAATTTAAAATATTAAGCTTATTTTTAAAGTTATTAAGTTTTTTCAATTTCGGGGTAAAATCGGTCGGGCGTCGGGGAAAGCCGGTCAGTATAAACTTGTAAAAATGTCCATTTTTTTTAGTTTTCAATATTTTGTTCTAATTTTTATGTATGGTAGACTATAAGACATTTGTTTAATGTTTTCTATACATATCTTTCTTCTATCTAGTGTAAGGATAAAAAAAAAGTTCACGTGAAATGTGCGTACATACTCTATAAAAAAAAAAAAAAAAAAAGTAGGCCTATTTTGTTAAAAAGTGCAATTATTATTATAGCTACTACTATTAAAAATTATTAAAATTGATTGTCATAATTTAAATTATAATATTGTGAAAAATTTTTCATCAAAAAGTTCACATGAAATGGGCGTACATAGGCCTACTCGTAATATAAAGTGCCAATTTTGTTAAAAAGTTGAAATATTATTATTATTATTAGAAATTATTAAAAATTATTGTCATAATTCATTTTTTTCAATGCTTATTTAGCATAAAAAAATGAAAAAAAAAATCAAAATTTTGTAAAAAATCAACGTTTGCAAAATGTTAATAAAATATAACTTAGACTTGTGTTTTTCAATCCAAATTAATTCTATAACATTATTAGACTCTATTTAACATTTAAATTATAATTATAATTAGTTTGGACAAGCACAAAAGAAATAATATTTAATGACCGGCTTTCCCCGACGCCACTGACTGGTTTTTCCCGAATTCCATTTTTAGAAAATGGAATTTTTCAAAAAATTTTTAAAAATATTCATTTCGAGATTTTTATTATTTTCATTATTCTAAAACATTAAGGAAACTCTAAATGTGAGAAAAAACTATTAAGTATAGATGTAACTTAAAATTTTGATTTTTCATGATTCATTAAAAAAAAAAACGGCGATTTTTGACCGATTTTCCCCCATTTTACGGTATATATATATATATATATATATATATATATATATATATATATATATATATATATATATAATATATATATATATATATATATATATATATATATATATATATATATATATATATATATATATATATATATATACTGGCCAAAAAATTATGAATTGAAATGATATGGGTTTTTTGATCCCTTCTCCTGGAATTCTAAAAGTGTATTTTTGTATCTCAGATCTCAAAATGTTGCTGCTGCTAAATTTCATTTTTCTTTCATACTTATCAAATCTACTATGCATTGGATGTCGAAATTGGTAATTGATTGTGCTTCCTAACCCAGAGAATCTTGAATCTGAGCTACTATGGTTGGGGTATATTTCAAAACTTTCACTTTGTGGATAATTATGATACTATAGTCCTGCACTCAGTCTGAAAACAAATTGAATAGCACTTGAAACCAAATGTTACTTAAATATTAAATATTAATATTATTATAGCTATATTAAGAAATATTTCATTTGAAGAAAGGAAATCAATAAATCTATTGTTACAAAATTTTGAAGACATTGAAATAAATATTCAATATATTTTATATTTCTCCAAAGAATTGACTATTATACCTTTCAGTATCTGATGAAATTTTTTGAGTAGATATGAGGATTTGCCAATTAATCCACAGTTGTTGGCATCAAATAGTGGTAATGTTAGGATTTTGCACAGTAGTTTGCAATGGTATTTTTTTTTGTTCAAATATTTTCCAAGCATAAAATAAGGGCTATTCTATTGGAGTGGCACATCCTGAATCATTCTGTGTTGGTAGACTTTTGTTTGTTTTTGAGCCTTCTCAAGTTTATCATACACTAATGGTGATTTATTGAAATGTCCTCGTTATTCAACAGCAATTAGCAATTGTATCTTTCATAATTCACTCTTCAAAAATTGCATCATGAATAGCCAATTGGTTGGTGTGAAGAAATTGGCTAAGACTGTTAAACCAGTATCTGTGACTCCTTTGACCATGTTTGCAGCATTGTCACGAACAATCATGTGCACTTTATAGGGAGGGATTTTATACTCATCCACTACATCTTGAACAATTTCACATATGTTGGAAGCTGTATGTGAATCAGGAAAAGGCTTGACTCTTAGTACAACCATTGACATATTGAAGTATTCATATAAGCAGTTTGCTGTTTAAGCTGAAACAAAGTATTTTTAGTTTTCTTTTTTTTTTTTTTTTACTGTCACTTACGGTATATAAATGTTTAGTAAAGAGCATTGTTAATCTAGTTGCATAAAATTTTTAAAGTTATATATATATATATATATATATATATATATATATATATTATTATGTTACATATGTTGTTAAGATATATTATATATATATATATATATATATATGTTGTTATTATATATATATATATATATATATATACAAATATATGTAAACATATATATTATTATATATATATATATATATATATATATATATATATATATATATAGTTATATACCTGTGGTTACTAGATTGTGGTTAAATCTAACTCTTTTTCCACTCCCCCCAAACAATCTCTTTTCCCCACCCTCCAGCCATATTTGGAAAAGTTATATATATATAATATCATTTCAGTAGAATTCTCAAATTATGCTTCAAAAACTAAAGCTTCTGACTTTCAAGGGAGAATTTGCTTCTTTTTCTTCTCAGAACAGATCTGCACCCAATGAAAGACGCTCACTAGCTACACCTGTTGAAGGGCATGCTAAGTATTCCCTGACAAGTTCGGGCAAGATGTGAAAACTTTTATAATTATCACACCATCAAACCAATGGATCTTTATCTGATTCCAAGAGTTTTTTGCTTTTGATAATCTTCGATCAATGACAGGGTGTCTTTGACACCTGTGAACAAGACTCCCTTCATCGCTGCTAGAAGCCAAAAGAACTGATGGATTCAGCAATGGTTTCGCTAACAGACGGTATCTGTGTGTCTGTTTCTGTAATCTTTTCCATTTTATTGACTGGTGAAATTTCTTCCCTTAGCAGCATTTCATCACATATATAGGTATACTAAATAAATTTTGACCATCTGTGAAACACGTGGTTCAAGAAATTTGGTTTTCTATCTAGGATACAGAAAAGTTATATTGCAGATGCGTAATTGTTTTGCAGAATTTGAAATCTATATTTATCTCCAGCATGAGTGTTTCTGTCATCTTTTGGAGTCCCTTACTTTTTAATAGCAGTATATTTAGCACAGCTTCTACTGCTGCAACTATAGGAATCCGTCTTCGACAAACAAGAATTTTCTGAGTTAATAGTCTTAGTTACCTCTTCAAAAGGTTTAAGAAGAGTAATACAATTACCTAAATGCGCATTATCATCACCTGTCAGGCCTATTCACCTTTGTGTTTGTTCGTGCTGTAAGGGAAGACAGCTTCATTTATTTCTCTCATCCTCTCAAGCAAACTACTATCCCAACGAGTCTGAACATCTTGCATTACAGAAAGTTGAGAACATTAGTCTCATAATTCATAAATGATTACTATCCGCTATCCACAAAAAGATTCAAGCAGATGCAAATGCAGATTGAGAAAAATTATGCGGATATCTGCTACACCTCTAATATATATATATATACCTATATATATATATATATATATATATATATATATATATATATATATATATATATATATATATATATATATATATATATATATATATATACCTGTTTAGAATAATGAATAGGGATGGTGCTTTTGTAACTGATGAAATGGATGTGAGGGGAGTGCGGTTAGTAACACTGGAAAAGTACGAGTATTATTGGCAGTGATGAAGAGTCATCAAAACTGTGAGGATTTAAGGGAACAAGGAGG
>JABUQX010110432.1:0-2500 GCA_015478945.1 Trachelipus rathkii | reverse complement strand
GTGCCAAATCTTCACCAATTCTCTCTAAACTTTTTCACCTGGCCACACAAAACCAAATCATCCGTGATATAATAGGTAGGGCACCTCCTCCACTCATCTCCATTTTCCATCATCTCTAACACCATTCTGGGTCACGCTTCCACCTTCACCTTTTTCATAACCCCATCCATATACAATTGAAATAACTAAGGAGATAATATCAACCCTGCCTCAATTCACATTAATACTAAAAATCACTTTTGATACCCATTCTTACATTACCGCCTCACTATCGTCATACATTCTTTTGATTCCATTCAGAAGCCTACTACCAACACTATATATCACTAACACCTAGGGTTGGGATTAAAAAAAAACCCTATCAATACCCCTGTTGCAAATCCATATAACTTAAATACAGTTTCCTTTTCTTTTTCTCAATTTTCTCAATCATTTTGCTTCAAAGTAAAAATATTATCTTCACATCCTCTACTACCTCTAAACGGCACCTGTCTTTCTCTCACTACACTGGGGTCCTTCAGTCACCTCAGCGCACTCTTCAATTGTGGGGAAAATACCAACATATTCTTTCCTATAACACTCAATAAACTACTCCCCCTATAATTTCTATGCAGTTCCCTTTATCTCCTTTTAATCTTTATATAAGGGTATTTATTACTGCTCTCCTTCAATCCTCGGAACTATACCTCCATAAACGCTTTATTACAATAACTTCAAGATCCAATCAATCAGAAACTTGCCTCCGTTGGATCACTTCTCACCAGTAATTTCATTTATACCCAGATTTAGCATTTTCAATTATCTACCTACTACCCCTTCCTTTCTAATAACCTCATTCCCAAATTAAATGTTCTTTCTACACCATCAAACCGACACATAGTCACTTTCACCTCTTCATTACTACAATATTATACAGATTTTTGAAGTGTTCTTTCCACACTCTCACATCTATTTCATCAGTTACAAAAACCTCATCCCTATTCATTATTCTTAGCAGGTTCCCATTCTAATTTTTTAACCTTTCCCGTTTCCTTCCAGAAGAGCTTCCTATTCCCTTGTATGTCCCCATTCATCCTCCTTCCAAACTGTTTATTTACCTCTTCTTTTCTCTTACGTATGCATCTTTTAATTCTTTTTTCCTCCTTATATAATTCCAAGCATCTTTCTTTTGAAACTTCATCATTTGCTTTTAGTACAATCAACCACGCTTTTTTTTTACTTTTAACAGCTTACATCACCTCTCATTCCACCACTCACTGTTCTACGACACCTACTCTAGCACACCCACATACTTCTTTTTGCACTGCCAACAATTGCTTCCAGATTTATTTTTAGTTTCAGCTTGTTCACATTCGAACTGATTTATTTGGCGAAAGGTTCTTACATACTTATCCATTACTTTGTTCACTAAACTTCTCACTCTTAATTTTACCTCCTTCCTCCGTATCACCTCCCTCTCCATCCAAGTCCCCACTAAACTTAATTTTTACATAGAACAACATAATGATCCGATAATCCCATTTAAACACCTCACTGATTTAACATCCAACATATACTTCAACATCATCCTTCACCAACACAAAATCAATCATACTTTTCAATTTGATGACACCATCTCTACCTACACCAACTCTAGTATACTTATGGATACTCTTGTGTTTTTAAAGAAAGTATTACTTACACACACACCTCTCCCCTCACGAAATCCATCACCTTCCTACCATTCATTTTTTCCTGACACCCAAACCACCTGTTATACTATCCTTTTTTGATCATATATATAGTATATATATATATATATATATATATTATATATATAAGAGTATAGATATATATATATATATATATATATATATATATATATATATATATATATATATATATATATATATATATATATATATAACCGTATTAATAGTCAATATTTAGGCCTAGAAGGGGTATTGGTAATACTGTATAATTTAAAACATCTTTAATATATATAAAAAGAGGTAATTTTAAAAACAAAAACATTTTGTTTTAAAAACCGCTTTTTTGGCAAAAACCAATAAAAACTGTTTTTTTCACAAATTTATATATATATATATATATATATATATATATATATATATATATTATATATATATATATATATATATATATATATATATATATATATATATATATACAGCGATAAGATTTTATATTGAAAGTTATAAATTTTTTTTTTACATTTCTTTATAGTTAAAGGAAAAAGTTCATAAGAAATTCCGGTTCCAGCCAGAATTTTTTAGATTTTGCCAATCTTCGTTCCAGCTGAACTGAAAATTTAGTTCCTGTATTGACTCCTCTTAATATATATATATATATATATATATATATATATATATATATATATATATATATATATATATATATATATATATATATATATATATTTAGTTATAAGACGAAAACGCGAAAGCGTTTCACACAATAAAGAACGTTAAACACCCAAATTGATAACTGAATTCAGCATAAC
>JABUQX010110431.1:5000-10803 GCA_015478945.1 Trachelipus rathkii | reverse complement strand
GACCAAAACTTCAAAATTTTTAATATTCGTACCCAATCTCTAATGCTAACTGAATTTCAAGTGTTGTGTATACACCTTCAATAGCACACGTTCATTCTTATCATGATTGCATTTTCACACCAATTTTCTTCAACACATTTACACAAGAGTAGGAAATAAATTAATTTATTTTGGCTCGTTTAGCGAGGGACGGGATGATTATTAATGTCTTTGAGGAGGAAGAATCTTAACGTAAGCTTGACGCCCGAAATATTTATCGATTGATACCATTCTTGAATGATTCAATGTCTGGTACTTTTTCACCTATTAGTTTTTCAGGTGTGGCCACAAGGGTACTTCATCGTTCTGAACATAAGGATAAGCGATTATGGTTAAATACATGATCTCTGTCCTTATTGGTGCGGTAGTACATGTACGAAGGTTCAGTTGCGGCTCCAACAATGAATTGTCTATTATGAGTGTTGTTAACAACATCATTCTAAGACGTTGAATATAGTTGCTAATGCTTATGTTTTCATCGGAAATGATCAGGATCTTGAATGAATTGGGTCTTTTGTAACTTCCATTCACATTCCCACACACCGTACAATACATTAAAACCCGGCTTCTTCTATACTATCTTCTTCGTTTCATGGTGAAATTGTTTAGCGTCAACAAGCTGATTACGCTATGCAGGCATACCTTTTCCTTTAACAGTCTTTATGTCCATTGCCAGCACACCATTGGTATAGGAAAGCAGTTTTTACTCCATTTACATACCAAACCCATCAGGGTAAAGCCATTTGTTCTTAATTTGAACCCTTTCTCTCCACCGTTGCTGTAACTATGCGGCCTATGTTATATGCTACTTTTCTCTGATACATAACCAGCGGAATTGCTTCTACTAGTGTGTTAAAGGTCTTTAGGGTTCTCCCGAACCTAGAATAGTGTTTTCTATCATGCTATAATACACATATTATTAATGTAATAAATAAGATGCAATGGTGTTGTTACTAGACAGTTCTAACAAATCCCATTAATGAAACTACCCCGAATCTCAAAACAATTTCTTAGTATATTAACATCTTTGGCACAGTACTTTTTCACATTCTTCATAAATATTGTATTCTTGCCTATAAACTTATTATAGTACTCTTCAAATTCTTGTCTTTCATTTGTTGACATTTTATTCTATTTCGAAGAATTTCTTATCAGGAATAGATCCTTTATAATTCAATGTATCTTCATTTAAAATGTATAGGGAAAGAAACCCTTGGAATGTCTTTTTCGCTGACACCCATGCATTTAGGCAAGCTTTTCAATGCACACATGGTGTGAAAAGCAACGTATCCCTGAAGACTATATTTCCATTCGATCACAAAGACGTATTTATCGAAACCGTTCTGGAAACGTTGGTGAAAGCAGTCAAAAATAGGATGCAACAATGATGCAAATACGAACTGAGGATCAAATTCCGCCATTATTGTCCAGCAAACTACTTTTGACTTAGGGTTCTTCTCTGAAAACTCCATCAGGAAGTTTATAAATTGATTTACAGAACTTTTTTTCCTCTAATATAACTGTAGTTGTTCTGAGGGCCCCAATGTGAACATTACTTGTTCACCTTCCTTATCTGTACACATTTCGCATATTATCTGGCATACCAGTAAATAAGGACGCAGATTCTATTATTCTTCCCCCGTTACCATTTTCTCCACCATCTTTCGGGGTAGTCTCGATATCATAGTAACATGTATGACCCACCGGATCAGTATCTTTTTTCTTCTTAATTTTCTTTTTCAGGTAGCATATATGGTATTATCTCGCTAGGGCTCGTATAATGTACTGGCCTGTTGCAATCAAGCTTTTGTGCATTCATGTTTGAAACTACCGTAGCGATTAGCCTTTATTTGCTCAAGGCCGAGTGTACAAATCTTTATTTTCTTACATGTATTATTATCTTGGTGTTTTTTAAAACAGATTGCATTATAAAATTCACGATTACATTCACCGACATTCATGGAATATACCATCGTGATCAAATGAGGCCTTGACACTTATCGTCTAGACACTGTCTACATCCATTTTAATGTTCACAGTCATTAATTTTATGTGCGATATTATTACTGTTGAAAAGTATAGCAATTAAGTACAAAAGAATACCAGTCATATACGCCTTATGCTTTTTGGTATTCTCAAAACATAACTTTAACTTATCTTCTGTTATAGCATAGTAATGATTTACTCCATCATGGCCTATAATGTATAAAGGGTCATCTCTGTTCTCATTGGATGGATTATAAAGTATTTTTACTCCATTACCTTCAGTACCGAATACGACTATACGGCATTTTTCGATATTCTCGATTTTTTCTATGAAAGAATCTGTATATTCCACACCACATTTTTTAGCTAATGCTTCTGCCTCTTTCTCAATTGTATACGAAGTTGCGGTTATGATATCACAAGTTATTTTCCTAAACAGAACAACAGCTTTGAAAGCACAGCCTACAGCACCTTTCTCTAGATGAACTTTCCTAATGTAACGATGTTTGAAACTAAGATTTTGAGGCTCGAATGCATCGGTTTTACAGTCATTACCTTTTCCTTTAGCTATCATGAACACAGTAGCTACTACTTTGAATTTGGTAAAGGTTGCCTTGTCACCGGACTGGAATGACCCTTCCATGCGTCTCATCATCTCTTTCACCGCAACATTGTCTAATATATCCCTGTAACTGATGTTTACATAGTATTTCCGGTCAGGTGACTGATCATCGCCAAACGTGAAATGATCCAACCCTCATAAAACGTCCCCTATATAGTCTAAGTCTTGTTAATTATTAGCATCAATGACTTCACTAACAACCATTTCGAACGATGCCTCAAGATCTCTTGGTTCCATGGAAGAAGTTTTCATCAATAAACCTTTACTTCATATTATGACGTTCCATTGACTTTTTTTTAAGTTTCTCTACAGAGATGTGCGTTATGTCTGTTAGAGTGGTCTTTCTCTTCTTATTAGGGGGATTTATTCTCTGTATGATGCGCCATTGCCAGACCTTACCAGTTTGTTTTAATAAATATTAATAAGTATTGCATCACTTTATGCGAATAAAGCATAAATCATTTTCATGTTTCGTGCTTGATATTTTCTGAAAGGGGGGGCTAAAAAGAGATAAACCTAAAAATATTTCAGGTTTTTCTCAAAGTATTAGATCTTACTATTGCGTAATGTTTTACGGTGTGTGTGTTGTGTGTGTGGTGTGTGGTGGATGTGGTGTGTGTGTGTGTGTGTGTGTGTTGTGTGGTGTATGTGTGTGTATTTTTTCTTAGCTGATTACAATAGTTTAGGTTAGACACGATAAAATTTTTCTTAAATATTGCTATGTTAAAATGTAAAATTAACATTGATATGCTTGAGATATGCTTGAAAAAGTGTGAAAGGTTACGTTCTGCGTTTAATGTTAGTTACTTACTGTTGTCAAGTATGAAATTTGGGTTAATGTTAGCAGTTTATTTGTGTGTGTGTGTGGGTGTGTGTGTTGTGTGTGTGGGTGTGTGTTGTGTTGTGTGTGTGTGGTGTGCGTGTGTGTTGATGTTGCTAGGTATTTATTCTTAGTTGATTACAATAGTTAGGTTAGGACACGATAATCTTTGTTAAATATTGCTATGTTAATGTAAAATTAAAAAGCCTCTGCATGGACTTATTTGAAAAAGTTGCTGAATAGGTTAGTTTTGCATGTAATGTTAGTTACTAACTGTTGTAAGTTGGGAACTTTGCTAATGTTAGCAGTTTATTTTGTGTGTGTGTGTGTGTGTCTGTGTGTGTGGTGTGTGTGTGTGCTGTTGCTGTGTGCTGTGGTGTGTGTGTGTGGTATTTTATTCTTAGTTGATTACAATAGTTAGGTTAGGACACGATAAATCTTTGTTAAATATTGCTATGTTAATGTAAAATTAAAAGTGATATGCTAGAGATATGCTTGAAAAAAAGTGTGAATAGGTTACGTTTTGCATGTAATGTTAGTTACTTACTTTTGTTAAGTATGGAAACTTTGCTAATGTTAGCAGTTTATTTTGTGGTGTGTGTGTGCGTGTGTGCGCGGGTGTGTGTGAAAATATGTGTTTTTTTTGCGTGTACTGTAAAGTGAATGAATGTATAATTTAAGTTTCTGGATATAGGTTATGATAGGTTTTGATTGGTTATGCTAAATAATTTTACTATGAAATTTTTTTCAAAGAACTTATTTGTGTTATGTTATACAAAATATGACTTGAATCAATAGATCAATAGATCATGGATGGGATGGGGAGGGTGGCTTGATTTACTGATTTACGGCTTTAGGGTATGTAAAACGTAATTTTTTACGTTATAAACATGAAAAGCATAATTTTTTTTTAGTAAAAACAAAAAGTTTAAAGCAAATAAAACAGAAATAAATAAAAGTTTTTGTGTTATGTTATACAAAATATGACTTGAATCAATAGATCAATAGATGCATAGATCAAGGAGGGAGTGTGGGGAGAGTGGCTTGATTTACTTGATTTAATTGATTTACTGCTTTGAACGATACTCTAGAAAATTGTTAATTTTTCCGTTTTAAACATGAAAGTATAAATTTTTTAGTAAAAACAAAAAGTTTAAAGAAAATAAAACAGAAAAATAAATAAAAACAAATAAAAAATTTAACAAAAAAAATTAAAATTAAAAAAAATTATAATAAAAATTAAACTTATAAAAAAAAAAAAAAAAAAAAAAAAAAAAAAAAAAAAAAAAAAAAAAAAAAATAAAAAAAAAAAAAAAGTATAAATGTAAATAAAAACTATATAAAAAAATTAAGAATAAAAGAAAATTAAAATAAAAAATTAAACTTATAAAAAAAAAAAAAAAGATTGAAAAATAAATTTTTAAAAAAAAAAAAAAAAAAAAAAAAAAGGGAAAAAAAAAAATAAAAAATAAAAAAAGAAAAATAAAAAAAAAAAATAGAAAAAAAAAAGTTGAAAAATAAATTTAAAAAAAAAAAAAAAAAAAAAATAAAAAAAAAAAATTAAACACAAAGTAAAAATGTAAAATAAAAAAACAAAGTTAGAAAAAAAAAATAAAGTTGAAAAATAAATTTAAAAAAAAAATAAAAAAAATAAAATAAAAAAAAATTAAAGTAATAAAATTAAGCACCATATAATATATATATAAAAAAGAAAAGAAAAATACAGTATACGCATGTTTCAACTTAGGAAAAAAATTATATTAGCTAGCGTTTATAAAAGAAAATGAGATTTGAAAATAGAAATATCAGTCTTCAACATTTAGAAAAACGGGTTATCTTTGCAAGATGCAATGCAATTGACGACCGACATGTACATCTTAGAGCAGAAGCAGTAATGTAAACAGTAATGATTTGTATTATTAAACGAATGTTTACTAAGTCAGCACCGCACCAGCTCCAGCACTGGTGCCAGTACCAACTCCTCTGACTCCGACTCTTTCCTCATTCTTCTTCCTTCCTCCTTTCCTCCTCCTTCTTCCTTTCTTCTTCCTTTCTTCTTCTTCTTCTTCCTCCTCTGTTTTGCATTCCATGCATTTCTTCTTCTTTTTTCAACTGGGGTCCCCCCTCCAGGGGGTCCTTGGACTCCGAATCCGAATCCGACTCCAACTCCGTCTCCGTCTCCGACTCCGACTCCGACTCCGGCTCCTCTACCCTGTCTCCAAGTTTCAATCTTCTACGATCAATTAAATTTTTTTTAGGGGGCAGCGTCCCCCCTTACGGGAGGACGCAGGGGAACGTAATCTCGTCTCCGACGAGATTACGTCATCATATAGCTC
>JABUQX010110430.1:10000-21158 GCA_015478945.1 Trachelipus rathkii | reverse complement strand
ATTATTATTATTAATTATTATTATTTGATTAATTATTATTAATTTTATTATTATTATTAATGTAATCAAATATTATTATTATTATTATTATTTATTATTAATTATTATTATTATTATTATTATTATTATTGATTATTACTTATTATTTATTATTATTTATTATTATTATTGATTAGACATTATTATTATAGCATAAAATTAAAATTGAAATTGCAATGTTAGTTGTAATTATGGTTAAAATTTAATTATGGTCATGTTATCATTACTGATATCAATTATTATATATATAATATATATATATATATATATATATATATATATATATAAGTAATATGTGGATACATATATCGATATTTTTTTATTAGCTCTCTATATATATTATATATATAATAAGTAGTATGCATAAACCGCAACTAAATATTGGAAATATCTCTCTGGAGTGTCCTTTCAGCGTAGCTGATAAGGACACGTGTTTTTTGAGATAAGATAATTGACTTTTTCATGTTATTTCGTAATTATTTTTAATTACGCGCGCGCGCATGCGCATACACATACACATTAATTATTATTATTATTATTATTAATTTTATTATTATTATTATTTATTATTATTTTATTATTATTATTATTAGTAATTACATCGAAGAGAATTGTGATCACGAAGGTGTCACAAATTTCGAGTGTCTTGTGCTCCGCTCCGGCTTCCGGCCCCGACTCCGGCTCCGACTCCGCTCCGACTCCGGCTCCGGCTCCAACTCCGACTTTGCTCAGCTTCTGAAGTTTTTATTATTATTATTACTTATTATTATATTATTTTAGTAGTAGTAGTAGTAGTAGTATAGTAGTAGTAGTAGTAGTAGTAGTTAGTAGTAGTAGTATAGTTAGAGTTTATCGTATCGGGTTTAAAATTTGGAGGGGGTTGATGGTGACCTATCTTCGGTTGTAAAATACGTAGGTTTACATCCCACTGGGTCCCCAAGGGGACCCCACCCCACTTAAAAATCAAAGTGTTCGTAATAGGACTTGAAAATTTAATGGAGAGGATTCAGAGTTGATTTCTAGAAATACTTTGGTATGTGAAATCTGTTTAGGAGTTTGGCTCCGGCACGGTGCTGGAGCCACTGCGGTGCTAAGTTAATAAATCAGTCCGTATACAACAATGTTGGTGTCCTTCTATATGTTTATCGAAGTCGTAGAGTTCGAATATGATGTTATAAGACCGTATAGGGTGTCTAGGATCCCATAGAAGGGGTTCCCGTCCCAAACATTAAATATTGATGTAGAAAGCTGAACTTGATATACAGCCTTTTAGGTGTATCTTAGGTGTATACGGGGTAAAATGACGCGATTTGACCAAATTTGGGGGATCAGCCCAAAATCTGAAATATTTTCGGAGAAATGGATGAAACCGGTATAAACCTTCTGAGCGATGTATCTTACAGATGTAAGCCGGGAGTAAAATAAACTGTGGGTGCCCAGATGGGGTACTGCACCCCAAAATCTGAAATATTGATATAGAACAACGAACTTGATATACAGCCTTTTTAGGTTGTATCTTAGATGTATCCGGGGTAAAATGACTGATGGGAACAAATTTGAGGGACCGCCCCCAAATCTGAAATAATTGACATCGAAACGATGAAACTCGTATACACTACATAGTAAGGTACTTCACATCATATAGTGGTTACAATAGCTGTACACAGTCTAAAAGGGGGGTCTCCGGGACCCCAAAACCTGAAATATTGACCTAGAACGATGAAACTCGTATATACTTTAATAAGGTACCATATCGGTATATGGGTTAATAGCCGTAAACACATCCCAAAGGGGGGTCACCAGCCCACAAAACTGAAATATTGGTAGAGCGACGGAACTTGGTATACATCTTTCTTATGATGTATCCTCCAATAACGAAAATAAAAAATAAAAAATAAAAATTAAATAATAAATAAATAATACATAAATAATTTCTTATTCTTTTTGTTTATAAACTTTACCAATTTACGTTTTTTACATACCCTAAAGCTAAGTAAAATCACTAAATCAAACCACTATCCAACTCCCTCCTGACCATCTGTGATCTATTGATCTATTGAATAGGCCTATTGATCTATTGATTAAGGTCAAATTTTTAGCTAAAAATGTAACGTTTACAATACCGCTAAAGCGTAAATCACTGAAATCAAACCACCATCCAACTCCCTCCTACCAAACTGTGATCTATTGATCAATTGATTAAGGTCAATTTTTTACTAAATTGTAACGTTTTACGTACCCTAAAGCAGTAAATCACTAAAGTACAAACCCCTATCCAACCTCCCTCCTGACTACATGTGATCTATTGATCAATTGATTAAAGGTCAAATTTTTAACTAAAATTTAACGTTTACATACCCCTAAAGCAGTAAATCAGTATATCAAACCACCATCCAGCCAGCATCCGGCCACCATCATGACCATCTTTTGATCTAATGATCTATTTATCTATTGATTCAAGTCCTATTTTCGATTATCATTTTGAATAAACATAACATAAAATAAAGTTCTTTATACAAGCATCAACATCAATATATGATTTGACGTAACATAGTTTTTCACCCTTAAAAAAGTTACTTAGTATCATCTGAACCATGAATATAACCCACAAAGACAAACTTTGCACATCTTAAACAGGAATATAAACTGTTAACGTTAACAAAAGTTCCACTTAAACACAGTAAAGTAACTAACATAGCACACAAAGACGTAACCTACTTACACTTTTCTTAACATATCGCTGTTATTTTACATTAAGACTGTAATATTTAACAAACATTTACCATAACCGTGTGTATTGATGCATACAGACCAATGATTATACTCTAACGTAACAAAGTTTTCACATTAATAAGCTAACATAGCATCATATTGACTAAGAAAATAATGTACAACAACAAACCCTAACACATCTTAAGCAGGGATAAGCAGTCAACATTACAAAGTTCCACACTTTAACACCAGTAAAGTAACTAAAATAGCATGCAAAACGTAACTATTCACACTTTGTCAGCATATCTCTAACATAATCAATGTTAATTTAACACTAACATAGTAATATTTAACAATAATTTATCACAACATTGGTTTATTATCATACAGAGAAAGTATGCAGACGTAACAAAGTTTCCACATCCAATAAAGCTAACATATCGTTACATGAACTAAGAAAATAATGTACAAAGACAAACCTTATCACACCTTAAACACGAATAACTGTTAACATTAACAAAAGTTTCCATACCAACTTAATACCAGAAAGCAACTATACATGGTATGCAAAAACGTAACTTATTCTTGCTTTTTCAAGCATAACTCTAACATATTAACGTTAATCTTAAACACTAACACAGTAACATTTTAACTAAAAATTTTCACAACATTGGTTAATTATACTGATCAATCGAATATACTCTAACATAATAAAGTTTCCACATCAAATAAAGTAACCTAGCGTAACATGAACTAAGAACTAATGCCAAAAGACAAACCTAACACACCAACTTACACACAATAAACTGTTAACATTAACAACGTTCCACACTTAACACCTGTAAAGCAACTAAAATGGTATGCAAAGCGTAACCTATTTATTCTTACTTTTTGTCAAGCATATCTCTAACATATTAAACGTTTAATCTTACACTGACACAGTAACTTTTAAAATGTATCACAAACATTGGTTAATTATACTGATCAACGAATTACTCTAACGTAATAAAGTTCCAATATCAATAAAACTAACATAAGGTACATGAACTAAGAAAATAATGTTACTTAGCATCATCTGAAACCCTAAACACGAATAAACTGTTTAACATTAACAAAGTTCCACCAAGTTCTTTTATATACTAACCAGTGAATATTTGCTAACATAACAATTGTTTTCACATTAATAAAGTAACATAGCATCCATCTTTTTATGGGGAGGGGGGGGGGGGGGGGGAGAAAAGGGGGGGGGGGTGTGGGGGGGTGGGTGGGGGGGGGGGGTGGGTGGGGTGGGGGGGGGATATATTGTACAACGACAAACCTGACACATCTTCACACTAATAACTGTTAACATTAACAAACGCCTTTCCTCACTTAACACAAGTAAAGTAACTAACTTTACATACAACGTAACCTGTTCATACTTTTTCCAAGCATATCTCTAACATATTGAAGTTAATTTTACATTGACACAGTAACATTTATCAAAAAATTGTGTCATAACCATACCTAACCATCAATACTAGCGAGTAAAGAGAAATAAAGTTAAAAGTTTTTAGACTTATCTCTTTTTAGATCCGCTCCTTTTCTGAAAATAACCACTCTAAACATGAAAAAATGATTTTATGCCTTTAACTATTTGCATAAAATGATGCAATACTTATTATATTGACGCCTCTGGCAGAATCAGGCAATGTAGCGACCCCAATTCGGTTTACGATTAAATATAAATGAAACTCGTTGGGAATAACGAAACTCCATCGTGAATATATCAACAACAAAGCCCGTAGAGATGCAGGGAGATTCATCGTAAATCAACACAGCGAAAAACTATCCTACTGAAGATAATAGTGTATAAACACATCCCTTAAATGTAATGAGATTCTTCTTTCAACCAATCAGAAGAAAGTAAACAAGAATACGACGTACGAAGAACCATATCAGTTCAAAAGGGTATATATTCTCGTTAGACAACAACAACAGCAATAACATAGTACAAAAATAAGTTCTTTATATACTAACCACGAATATATGCCTAAACGTAACATTGTTTTCACATTAAATAAAGCTAACATAGCATTACCAGAGCTTAGAAAATAATATGTACAACGGCGAATCTAACACAACTTAAGCACGAATAAACTGTTAACATTAACAAAGTTCCACCTTATAGACTGTAAAGTTAACTGACATTGGCATGCAAAACGTAAAAGCCTATTCATACTTTTACCAACCATATCTAACATATTACGTTAATTTTACATTGACACCGTAATATTTAGCAAGAATTTTATCATAACCTTGTTTATATTTATCATACAGACCAGTGAAAGTATGCTAACGTACAAAGTTTTCCACATTATAAAGCTAATATTAACATAACCCTGAAACTAAGAATATGGAGTACACGACAAACCTAACACACATACGTACGAATAAACCACTAACATTAACAAACTTTCGCATTAACAGCAGTAAAGTACCTCAACACATCAAAAAACGTATACTATTCACACTTTTTCAAGCATATCTCTAACATAATAATGTTAATTTACATTAACATCATAATATTTTACAAAAGTTTAGGGATAACCGTCTAATCATCATACGACAAGAATAATAAAGCGAACGTTAAAAATTGTTTTACATCAACTCGTAATATTTAAACAAAAAAATTCATCATAACATGTCTAAATATCATAATCCCAGCGAATAATTGCAAAACATAAGCAAATTTTTAACAAACATAACAAAAAATAACAAAATTTTAACCTGACATAACATAAAAATAAGTTCTTTGAATAAAATATCACAGTAAACCGTAATAGTTTAAATTATTTTTAAAGCAGTAAATCAGTAAAATCAGTAAATCAAACCACCTATCATGCAGTGGGTGTTGGTGTTCCGCCGTTTTTTGTGGTTGTTTTGAGGTGATTCCCTACCCATCCCACCCGCCTGTGATCTATTGAACTATTGAATTCAAGTCATATTTCGAGCATCATTTTGGATAAACAATAACATAAAATAAGTTCTTTATATACTGGCCTACGAATATATGCTTACGCAACAAAGTTTCAGCATCAATCAAGCTAACATATCATAACCGTAACTAAGAATATAATGTACAAATGCAAAAATAACATACTTCGCGTATGAATAATCAGCTAACATCTGAAATTCCCTACTTATCAATAGTAAAGTAGCTAACAGGTCGTACAATACTCGATATGTTCCCGCTTTTCGCTCATATCAGCAACAGGTAAAGCCGTATTCTCTAAAAAATCCCTTAACAAAGTGACCAATCTATAAAGATACCAACATCTTGAACTATGAATTGACACTATCTTCATCAAAGTGTCACTCGTTTCGAGTATAACATCATTTGACCTATGAATAATCGTAGACATTACAAAATTCAGGCAAACTAACATTACTCAACAAAAACTTAACCTAGACTCAGTTTCTAACACATCAATCGTCAGTTAACACAGTAATACTTACAAAACTCCTCATTTCTCTAACAAATCAGTGTTATTTTCACATTGTCATAGCAATATTTAACATAACGCACCTAACTTACGAATAAGCAGTTTTCATTAACCAAGAGTATCCAAAGCAACACATTACCTTCCAAGAGAAATCCCAGGGGGATGCGCCCCCTTGAAAGGGTGTGAATCCTGCGAGGGATGATCACCCCGAAGGTTTCAGTATTACCCCTCGAAGGAGGGGTAAGGCCTCAGCCCTTTGGGCTGAGGCCTAAAGAATTTTTTAAAAATTTGGAAATATATTTTTTAGTCAATAATAATATAAGCAACAACGGCAGTTATAAATGAAACAACAACAACGACAGGAATCAGAACAACAACAGGACTCGGAAGAAGAAAAAGAAAAAGAAAAAGAAAAAGAAAAAGAAAAAGAAAAAGAAGAAGAAGAAGAAGAAGAAGAAGAAGAAGAAGAAGAAGAAGAAGAAGAAGAAGAAGAAGAAGAAGAAGAAGAAGAAGAAGAACAGAAGAAGAGAGAAAGAGAAGGATTAAGAAAAAGAAATTAAAAAGAAATCAAGAAAAAATAAGAAGAAAAAGATAAATAGCAAAGATGATTTCGGACAGATCGGAGAAACATTAGAGAAGGAAGAAGAAGAAATGGGCTAAAGGGGTGGTGAAGCGTGAGATGGTAAGAAGGATTGGGATGTGGGGTGCTTGGGGGTCGTGGGTAGGTTATTGCTGAGTTGTGAGAGAAAAGAAAGAGAAGAAGAAGAAGAAAGAAGAAGAAGAAGAAAGGAGAGGAAGAAGAAGAAGAAAGAAGAAGAAGAAGAGAAAGATGAGAAGAAGAAGAAAGAGAAGAAAAGAAGAAGAAAGAAGTAAGAAGGGAAGAGAGAAGAAGACAGAGAATTTCGTGAGAACGTGTAGAGACGCAGAGAGACGAAGAAAGAGAGAAGTAAGGTAAGAAGAAAGAAGAACAGAAGAATGGCAGGGAGAAGGAAAGTAAGAAGAATCAGAGGAGGATATGAGAGATAGAAGAAGAAGAAGAAGAAGAAGAAGAAGAAGAAGAAGAAGAAGAAGAAGAAGAAGAAGAAGAACAGCAAAACAAACTACAACAGTAAATTTAAGCGATGAAATACAAAGTGAAGTGAATCTCTCTTCCGAGAACCTCTTGAAGAAAGACACCAAGAAGAAAAAAGACCAACGTTATGAAAGATTTCCTCCAATTTCCACAATACATTTCAGTGGAAACAGGAAAAAAGATCAACTTCCGGATAAATGACGTAGGTCATTTTTTTTATTATTATTTTTTATATTTATTTTATTATTATTATTATTATTATTATTATTATTATTATTGTTATTGTTATTGTTATTGTTATTGTTATTGTTATTGTTATTGTTATTGTTATTGTTATTATTATTATTATTATTATTATTATTATTATTATTATTATTATTATTATTATTATTATTATTATTATTATTATTATTATTATTATTATTATTATATAATAATCTGCTTTAGCTTTTGACCAAAGAAAATAATAAGCAAATAAATATAAAATAAAATATATTTAAAAAATTCCAAAAATTTGGTTTATTATTATTATTATTATTATTATTATTATTATTATTATTATTATTATTATTATTAATTATTATTATTATTATTATTATTATTATTATTATTATTATTATTTGGTCTTACTTGAAGAATTACACTCTCATAAAAATAGATCAAAAAATAAAATAATTTTACCATTCATGTTATATATATATATTTATAGGTTTATATATATATATATATTATATATATATATATATATATATATATATAATATATAATATATTATATATAATATATTAGATATATATATATATATATATATATAAATATATAGTATATAAACTGTTGAAGTTCTTCATTCCCTTTTAGCCTCGACTCTGCAGTAAACCTCGACGACCAAATCCTAAAGATATTTCGTGACTGCAAACTCCAGTGGTCAGATTTTATATTGAAAAAAAAACCCTGCTCTAATTTCCATTCTATAATTACTTTAGTTGCATTTGAAATCATATGAAGCTGCTTTGATCCCACTCTGAAAATAACACTTTTAAGCCATATTTGGAGCAGGACCCTAAGCCACTTGGCGTAATAAAGCTCATATTTGAAGCAGGGACCAAGTCAACACTGGCTTAAGTAAGCCATATTGAAAACCAGTACAAAATCATCGTCATACCGTTTGAAACTCCTAATTACTGATAGGAAACGTAACTTTTATCAAAGCAATGCCGAATCAAACACTTGGATTCGAATTATGCAAATTAAATTCAACCTTTTTTATATATTTGAAATGTTGGAAAAAAATTAAAATTTGCTAAAATAAAAAAATTTAGGATTTTAACAAGAATTTTTCAGACCTTATATCAATATATATCATATATTTATATAGTATATATATAAAAAATATTTAAATTAATATAAATATATATATATAGTATTAGTAGTGTAAGTAATATAAGTATTATATTATGATGAAGGTAGAGTTGATTATTATATATATATCTTACCTAATTTAATCGTTGTCTTTTAAGCTTTCTTTCTCTGTAAAGAAATAATAAAAATTCTTTGAATTTCAATATTACGTTCCCTTATTATTATTATTATTATTATTATTATTATTATTATTATTATTATTATTATTATTATTATTATTATTATTATTATTATTATTATTATTATTATTATTATTATTATTATTATTATTATTATTATTATTACTGTAAGCAATGAAATTTCATGTCTGTGTTAATTACTGGGGTGCTCAAAGGAAACTACTGGACAGTGGACAGTTTCTTATGTAAATAAATGTATTTAGTAGTGTAGGACCTACTTTTTATAATGTAAAAAAAAACAAAAAATGTAATGTTCAAAACCCGAATAAAGTTCTGATTATTATTATTATTATTATTATTATTATTATTATTATTATTATTATTATTATTATTATTATTATGTTGAAGAATGAACAGCAAAAAAGTAGCATATTATATCCATTAGTAAAGTCATTTCCCATTGGTCTTAAAAGACTCGAGGCAAAGAAAGGGAATATTTTCAGAGGATTTAAAAAATACCTTAAAAATGAAATTGAGGAAAGAAATATCTCTGAATGAATAAATTCTGATTTTTAATGTTATTTCGATATGAAATCATAAATTTCGATCTTTTGTGTCTAATTTCGATCTTTGATGTTAAATTTCGATATTTGATGTTAAATTTCGATGATAAATTTCGTTCTTTTGTGATTAATTTCGATCTTTGATGTTAAATTTCGATCTTTGATGTTAAATTTCGATGATAAATTTCGATCTTTTTTGTCTAATTTCGATCTTTGATGTTAAATTTCGATCTTTGATGTTAAATTTCGATGATAAATTTCGACCTTTTGTGATTAATTTCAATCTTTGATGTTAAATTTAGATTTTCGATAATAAATTTCGATCTTTTGTGTCTTATTTCGATCTTTGATGTTTAATTTAGATTTTCGTTGATAATATTTTCATCATCCATGTTAAATTTTGAACATCGTTGTTAAATTTTGATTTTCATTGATAAAATTTCTAACTTTTATTTTAAATTTCGATCTTCTATGATAAACATATTAAATTCCAATTTTCAATGTTAAATTTAAATCATCAAGCCTAATAAAATTCGATCTTCAAAGATAAATTTCTATCTTTAAAGTTAATTTTCTATCTTTATTTGTAAGTTTTCTGTTTTTAATAAAAAATTTCATTTTGGATATTTTTTAATCTAATTTCTTTTCTTAATTTTTTTATTGTCATTCAGAAAATTTGTATTAAAATATTATTATATATAATTATATATTATATATTACATATAATTAATTATCTTTTATTTGTATATTTTACTATTATTGGTCAAAACTAATTATTAAAAATAAAATCCAAAATTAAAATCAAATAATTATGTAAATTAAAAAATAAAGCAAAACATTATAAAATATTACAAAATATTTTTATTTTAAAAAAAATATTTTTTAAATTATTTAAAGAAAAGATTCAAATTCTAGGAATATCTAATACATTAATTAAATAATAACAACGTAAAATAAAAATAAATCTAAAATAAATCATTTATAATTTATTCAGTGAAATCTAAATAACTTTACAATCTCTCTTCCGAGAACTTCTTGTGAAATCCTATAGGAAAGCAAACGCATGAAACATCGACGGTTTCCATAATACATTTTCAGTAAGAGCAGCTTCAGGATAACAAATCAATAAAACTGAACATATATATAATTATTTTAAATAATTTATCTGCTTTAACTTTTGTAAAAAAAAAAAAAAAAAAAAAAAAAAAAAAAAAAAAATCATTTTAATTAACGTTTTTTATTTACTTTTTTTTTTATTTTAATATTAACCATTGAATTCTTTTAAAAATAGAATCACAATAAATTCCTTTGGGCACTAATTAAATATTTTAAAAATAGAATGCTAGTATTCACATATTACACACACACACACACACACACACACATATATATAGTATATATATATATACTATATGTGTGTGTGTATATATATATAGTATATATATAATGTAATATATTTATATATATTATATATTAGTGATGCAGGTAAAATTATTATTATATGTATTATTATATTATATGATATATTATACTATAATTATATATTATATGCAAGCATATAATATATATATTTATATATTATATATAATATATATATATATATAGTAGTATATATATATACTATATATATAAATACTATATATATATATATATATATATATATATATATGTGTGTGTGTGTATGTACGTAGGTGTGTTTGTGTGTGTCTTTATTAAGAATCCAATTTTTTTGCAACCTCAGATTCTGCA
>JABUQX010110430.1:0-5000 GCA_015478945.1 Trachelipus rathkii | reverse complement strand
ACAATACTTTCTTTCGTAAATTAAAATAAAAAAAAAATTATTAGCATTGCTAAGCACAAAAACTATATAATACGATACCTTCTTTCGTATATATAATACGATACTTTCTTTCGTAAATTATGTAATGATAGTAAAACACAGTTACCAACTTAACAAATCGTATATTCAATAGGTGGTTATTCAAAGACGTATGCCCTAGAATTTCATATAAGTTTCTATAGAAAATATATATAATATTATATATATATATAATATATATATTATATATATATATATTATAATAATATAATATAACAAATTATATATTTATAGGTATTATATTATAGATATAATATATATATATATATATTATATATATATATATATATATATATATTTATATATATATATGTATATATATATATAAAAGGGGTGTAGAGGATGGTTATTTTTTTAGAGTTTAGTCACAGTACTTTATATATATATATATTATATACTATAATATATATAATATATATATATATATAATATATATTATATATAATATATAATAATATATATATATATATATATTAATAATATTATATAATATATATACCTGTTGACCAGACTGCAGGATGCTGAACCTAAACTCTTCTACACCCACCAACCTTCTTTCCCAGCAACATCCCATTTGGAAAAAGATTATTATATATATATATTAATGCTTGAAAGTAATAATTCTCAAATTATGCTTAAAAACTAAAGCTTCTAAACCCTTCAGGGGAGAATTTGCCTTCTCTTTTCGTCGTAAATGAGACTGCATTATTTGAAAGATGCTCACCTGCTTGCTCTTAGTTGAAGGCATGCCTTAAAATTTTCCTGACGACTTCTGGCAAGTGTGGAAAAACTTTTTACAATTATCACGCCACCAAACCTGTGGATCCTTATTGATCTCCAAGCTTTTTCACTTTTTGATATTTCATCATTGATAGGAGGTCTTTTTGCACTCTGACAAGACTCTTCATCGCTGCTATAGATGCCAAAATCTCGTTCATGGATTCAGCAATGATATCGCTAACAGATGGTAATTGCGTTTGTCTGTCCTGTGATCTTTGCTTTTTTGCTGGTAATACTCTGTCTTTAGCAGCATTCATCACATAAGGCAGCCTAAAATTAATTTTAACCCTCTTTGAAACACTTGGTTCAAGAAATTGTTTTGTATCTAGGATTTAGAAAAGTTTCTATTGCACATGCGTCATCGTTTTGTAGAGAGTTGGAAATCTATTATCTATCTCAGCATGAGTGCTTCTGTCATCTTTGAAAGTCCCTTACTTTTAACATATATAATATTATATATATATATATATATATATATATATTTAAATTATATATAATATATATAATAATATATATATATTATATATATATATATATATATGCATAATAAAAGAGGATATATATATAATATATATATATATATATATATTTTAAATTAAATTATTTTTTTTTTATAAATGTATATATCTATAATATATTAATAATTATATATAATATATATATATATATATATATAATATATATATATATATATATATATATATATATATATATATATATATCACCCCGGAATCGTGCAAGGCTGCTCTATGTGACAATAAAACTCTTTTATCAGTACAAAATGCAATAATACTACTGGTTCCTTTTCCTCACATTCTATCTGACATTTTAATTCTACCTTCTTCCTCTCCTACTTCTTCTTCTCTTCTCTTCTTCTTCTTCTTCATTCTTCTTCTCTCTTCTTCTTCTCTTCTCCTCTTCTTCTCTTCTCTTCTTCTCTTCTTCTTCTTCTCTTCTTCTTCTTCTTCCTCATTCTCTTCCTTCTCTTCTTCTTCTTCCCGCTACTCTAGCAACATCCGTGGCACAACTGCATTTTACCTTCGGGCTAAAAGCTGAACCCTTGCTCAAAACCTTTTCCTTTAATTCTACCTTAGACGATTCCAGTGCTATTCCTCCTTCTCCGCCTCCTTCTGAAGATGCTCTCTCTCTCTCTCTCTCTCTCTCTCTCTCTTCTCTCTCTCTCTTCTCCTCTCTCTCTCTCTCTCTCTCTCTCTCTCTCTCTCTTCTCTCTCTCTCTGAGCTTAACAGAAAGAAAACTTACGGTCCTGATGATATTCCTCCTGTGGTTCTCAAAACTGGTCCATCCGAGCTTTCACCCTGCCTTGGTAAACAATCCGTCTCTGTTTTTCTACTCCGACCTTCCATTCCTGCCGGAAATCTCAGTTCAGCCCCTTTTGGCAATTCAGAGTGTCGCTTGCCGTTGTTCTAGACCCATCGAAAGATTTTCGATAAAGTCTGGCAAAAAAGTTTGATTTCTGAACTTCTCTCTTTCCGGAACTATCCTTCTCTCTCTCTGTGACCTTTCTCTGACATCCTTTCCGGTCATTGATGTCCACCAATCATCCTTTAAGTCTACAAATAGTTTTGTTGCTCAGGGTTCTCTTTTATCCTCCACAATTTCTCTCTCTCTTTCTTTCTCTCCTCTCTCTCTTCTCTCTCTCTCTCTCTCTCTCTCTCTCTCTCTCTCTCTCTCTCTCTCTCTTTTTCTTTCTCTCTCTCTCTCTCTCTCTTCTCTCTCTCTCTCTCTCCATTCTACTATATATATATATATATATATATATAATATATATATATATAATATATATATTAAAATTATATATATCTATATATATATATATATAATATATTATTAATACTTATATAAATACATATGAAGGAACTTTCATTTAAATGAATTTCTAAACAATTAATTTCTTTCTTGGATTATTTTAACCTATTTTACAAATTGAATATCATTTATATTCGTCATGTTCGGGGAAAAAAAAACTTTTGTTGACGCAGGAAATATTAGTTTCCGATGCGGTGCGTTTTGCACTTATTTTTTGTGCGGTGCGTTTTGCACTTTTTTTTTGTGAGATGTGATGCGTTGCGCACTCATTTTATAGTAGTGCGGTGCGTTGTGAATTCATTTTGGTGGGGGGTGCTCCGCGTTGTTCACTTATTTTAATTTGGTGCGGTGCTCAGCGTTGTGCCCTTATTTTAATTTGGTGCGGTTCGGTGCGGTGCGGTGCGGTGCGGTGCGGTGCGGTGCGGTGCGGTGCGGTGTAGTGCGTTGCGTTGTACAATCATTTTGCTGCCGGTGAGGGCGAGTAATGCACTCGATCTAATGTGATGCCGCGCACAACTAATAATACCTTCCGAATTTTAATACTTTCAAACCAGGACCACACAGAAGGTAAATTTCGTTCCCGTCTTATACTCCTTTTCCCGACTCCTAATAAACAATTTTAACATTTCTCAGCAACGTCTCCAACTCCACCAAAAAAAATCCTAATTAATTTTATTATTAAAATACTTTTATTAATTTACTTAATCAAAGTAGTAAATATTATTATTATTATTATTATTATTATTATTATTATTATTATTATTATTATTATTATTATTATTATTATTATTATTATTATTATTATTATTATTATTATTAAATTATTTTTTATTCATTATTATTTTTATTTTTATTATATTATAGTCTTATTATTATTATTATTATATTATTATTATTATTATTATATTATTATTATTATTATTATTATTATTAGTAATAATAATAATAAAAAATATTAATAATAATAAGAAATAATAATAATAATAATAATAATAATAATAATAATAAATAATAATAATAATAATAATAATAATAATAATAATAATAATAAATAAATAATAAAAAATAAATAAATATAAAATAAATAAAATAAATAAATATACAAATAAAATAATAAGTTAAAAATTTATAAAATAATAATAATAATAATAATAATAATAATAATAATAATAACAATAATAATAATAATAATAATAATAATAATAATAATAATAATAATAATAATAATAATAATAATAATAATAATAATAATAATAATAATAATTAATAATAAAAAAATAAATTAAACAAAATAAAAAAATAAATAATTAAATAAAATTACATAATAAATAATAATTTTAATAATAAAAATAATTATAATATTTTATCATAAATTAATAATAATAATAATAATAATAATAATAATAATAATAATAATAATAATAATAATAATAATTAATAATAATAATAATAATTATAAATTAATAATAATAAAAATAAAATAATAATAATAAAATAACATAATAATAATAATAATAATAAATATAATAATAATTTATAATAATTAAGAATAAGAAAAAGAATAATCAATAATAATAATAATTAATAATAAATAAATTAATAATAATTAACAATAATAATAATTAAAAAATAATTAATAATAATAATAATATAATAATAATAATAATAATAATAATTATAATAACTTAAGAATATAATAATAATAATAATAATAATAATCAATAATAATAATAATAATGAAAAATAATAATAATAGTAAAAATAATAATAATAATAATTAATACTACTTTTGATCATCATATAAGTATAAAAAAAAAAATACCAAATAAAAAAAAATATATTAAAAATAATAATACTAATAATAATAATAATAATAATAATAATAATTAATAATAATAATAATAATAATAAATAATAATAATAATAATAATAATAATAATAATAATAAAAATAATAATAATAAATAATTAAATAATAATAATAAATAAATAATAATAATAATAATATAATAATAATAAAATAAAATAAATAATAAATAGAAGGAATTATAAACAATAAACAAATAAATAAATAAATATACATTAATAATACTCTGCAATATATGAATAATAAATAATAATAATTAATAATAATAATAAAATAATAATAATAATAATAATAAAATAATAATAATAATAATAATAATATAATAATAATAATAATAATATATAAAATAATAATAATAATAATAATAATAAAATAATAATAAATAAAAAAAAAAATAACAAATAAAATAAATAATAAAAATACATATAAAATAATAATTATTCTCTCT